>KE504790.1:288338-299175 GCA_000441515.1 Elaeis oleifera | reverse complement strand
ATATATATATATATATTCTTCTTTAATTAATTTTTATAAACGAATATGGAACCTGAAATATTTTTTTTGATGAATTTTTATGTACATTAAAGAACGTATATGGGAAACCAAAAGAGTTCCATGACCAAAGTCATGAACCAATTAAATGTTATTATGAATCTATTAATTTGGTACATTTCAAAAGAATGTACCAATCGCTCAAGATAAATAATATTAATTTATAACTTATAAAATATAAGCTAAAGATTCTATTTTATCTAACAGTGAAAGCCAGGTTCGGGGCATTGTTCTATCCTTAAGATTATCAGGGACAAGAAAAGCAATTCAACCCTTCAGCACAGCATCGTACTGTAGCATGTTCACAGGCACTAGTTGACGAGAAATAAGAGGAGAAGGGCACTGGGATAGCCCATGACAAGCCTATAAACGGCAGGAAATAGTTTCTAGAACCAGGCGGCTCTGCACGGTTAGATCACTTTCTAGCTTGTCCTGAACCGAAACTAGGAACAATCTTAGTTCCTCTATGATTCAATTAAACACATCTTGGATCAAATGATTTGAGTGCTTGCTTTATCTACTAATCAGTGATGATATATGTACCTGGATGCATTGAGATTATGCTGAATTATAACATTTACTAATAATTCAGAGATTTGATTAATTAATAATTTGTAGGACATGTGTTACCATTTGGTTGGACAAGCTGAGCTGTTACATGAGAATTTTGGGATAGTAAATCTGAGCTATATTACTATATAGGTCCACAAAAAGAAAAAGTGTTTATTATTAGGTTATTATTAATATATCAAGATAAGAAATTTTTTTGTAGAACGCGCGCACCGTCTGCAGTGATTGGCTCACGCTCGGGGCCAGGGCATGACACGTGAAATTTTTTTTTTTCTTTCTGGTCTCTCGTGTGAGTCAATCGCCGTGGATATTACGTACGGTTTTGCACCACCCGCGGTGCACAAAGAAGTTCTCTATCAAGATATATTGTACACTGCCCGACTGATTGTTTCAATCTGCAAAGTTTCTACATGGATAGAAAGAGTATATGGAACCCATCCTGACCTATCTACGAACCTCCCCTCTTCAAGTAAGCCATCACTGGTTCCCAGCCTAAGATATCATTAACAATGACATCCAAATTACTAAAAGTCACAATTTTGGACAGGGAACAAGGAGTATTACACTTGTCTGTACATGCGTGCATGTACATATATACATGCATGCATACGTATGTTCATGTATTAGTATATGAACATGCATGCTCAAGTCATAATCTGAAATTCTTCCTCGCAGCCAACACAAGTCCCTACCCAAGGGCACATAGAATACTCACTGGCACAGAGCCATTATAACAAAAGCAAATCTTGCTGATCATGCAATAATATCGCAAACAGTAGTGTTTGATGAACAATGGTGATAATTGTGTCGAAGTATGTCTATAGAGTTAATACATGAATTAAAAAAAAAAAGTAAGAAAGTCAGTTAATCACAATGATGGGAAGACTTCACTAATTCAGAATGTTAATGGGAGCTTGTGAAACTAGTCATACAATCAAAATTACATCAAATGCTACTAAGTCTAAGAAGTCCCATTTAAATTAAGAATAGGATTCCTGTATATTGCAAACAGCTTTTCTTAGTTTGTTTTCTGACAAGCTTGTGTGGATGTTTGAGCAAAAATTACCAAAGAATTTAGAAAATATGGGAACCAAATGATCCTACAAGGAGGAGGAGGAGGGGGAAAAAAAAAGGAAAGAAAACAAGGTCTTTCCGGTGCTCATCGTTTGGATGATTGTAGGGAAAATATGTAAAAAATTACTGCAGCTAAAAATAGCTGAATATAGGATTATAAGCTAATTTGACTTGGATATATCCTCCTAACTAGTCTCTCGTCCAAAATTTTAAACTAAATCCAAACAATTGTTGGGTTTGGGCTGTACCGGTCGTACCTGGAGTTCGCATAATGGTGAAGAATAAGTTCCCAATGAGGCTATACTCAAATGTTTTAACTAACTCAGAGGTTATACTTAAAATTTTAAATACTTTGTACAGAGTTCGATTAGGTCCAATTGGATTGAGTATAGATCTCATATATAAGTTAGGAGTTTCTTCCCACCATGCCTCCAATATGCATGACTCCTTACTTATCCTTGATCTTCTCTAGGTGAAAGCAGAGTAGTTGGATGGATTTCATCATCTGATAATGTCAGGAGAATCATTAAACAGCTTGGAAGCATATTTTCTAAAGGGATTGAGGAGCAAGCTGCACGAGCCTTGGACTCCATTTTACATACCATTATATAATTCAGCAACTTATTCGTAAAATTAAAGATTGTGTCTAGAAGATAATTGGAGACAGTGGCATGACAACCAATTGTTAGTGGAGAATTCACCGCCACCCTCGGCTTCTATTTGGTTATATAAATCAAGAGATTGTAACAACATGTAGTTTAGTACTTGTTGCTACAAATCTCTGGTCTGAGATGTGCGGTGATGGCCAGACTCCTTCCAACTTGGTGGTCGGTCTCTATTCGAGGACTGAGATTTTTTGAGAAATCTGCAAAGAAATCCATTTCATCGGAGATCCTTCAATGAGGGACCCTTTGATGGTTAAGTTTGTTGGAGTTTGAGAACGATAGAGGAAAGAGTATGATAGTGAGTTTGATTTATTCTCTAGAGCAAAATTTATCTGAGAGTTTCCTATGATCCCTTTTATATAGAGCAAGGTAGTTGAAAGTTATCTCCAGAAGTGGAGAACCATCGTCCACTAGCTCTAGAATTGTGAAGAGTAGGATAAGGACGTTAATTGCATGACATTAACTCACATGCCCATGATCTAACGAAACCATCCAAAATTTTAAGAGATTCCATTAGATTATCTTCTCCTCCAACAGTCTATTGGCTTTGGGCCTCATTTTTCATTATCGGTATAGACCTGACTTTAGGGTCGGTATGCCTTTGATCGCGGAGTTGATAAAAAGTCGATGTCATAAAGCCGCTTCAGTTTATTAGTCCTCACTCTCCGACATCCAAAGGAGTTTCATCTTCTTTTGAGTCATTGGTGAGTTATCCGAGGTGCGTGATCGATCATAATCTGACAAGAGAAAGATCTTGGGCAGCTGATTCCCTTCATAGCAGTATTGATTATGAAATGGTTGCCATCATGTGCGATCGAGAAAAGGTGATGAAAATATGTTTATCAACAAGAGAAAGCAAATCTTGTCCCTTCGCTCCGAACTGTCGGAATCAGTGAAAAAGAGAGCGGCCCCTTTGATGGGCAATAATGGGGCCTCAATAATGTTGAACCAAGTCTGATTGGTGGCTAGTCATCAACAAGATTTATTGAACTAGTACTAGGAACCATACTACTCAGGAAGTAGGTTGGCGCCTATAACATATTGACAGGCACTAGCTGATGAAAACAAGAGGAGAAGGGCATTGAGATGACCTCTCTCCTCCATTATAGCACATGAAAAGCCTAGAAATGGTAGAAAATTGTCTAAACCGAGCAAAATAGAGTGAAACCAGGTGGTTCTGTTGAATTCTAGCTTGCCCTGAACAAAAACTTGGAACCACCCTAGCTCCTCTCTGATTCAATTTAGCACATCTTGAACCAGGTGATTCAGACCAGTTTCCTCTTGTCATGGCATGATCCTTCCAAGAAATGGCTTTTTTAAAGAGGCCAACAATCATGGAGATCATATATATTCCATTATCTTTACTAATATAAGTTAAAGCCATGGTAGTAAATCTGAAAGAAAAACATGGAAGACAGAGAAAACTTTCGGCATAAGAATATAAGAATACACCACCAAAGTTCTGACCACCTTTTCTTTTTCTACATTCTCATAAATTTAAATTATTATATATTTTAGTTGGGATGCAAATGGGTTGGATCAGAACTTGGGGCGCTTAACCTTGATCCAACCCGGTTATATATTCAGGTCATGATTTTAGACTTGGATTTTGGACCTAGCGGATCATTTGGGTCATGTTCGGATCAAATATGACCTAGGCCCAACTCGAAATATTTGGGTTTGAGTTAGGATCGAATTGGATTAGGTTTACAGTTTGAGTCAAACTTCTGGTTATTCTTTTATTTTATCAAAACAATTGATTATTTCTAAACTTGAAAATTACATTTCTTTTATATATCAATAAAATTAGGAGCATTATAAATAAAATATTGCCATACTGAATGTTTTAATAAAATTAAGTGAAAAATAGATGAGAGGAGATGCAATTGGTGCGATAAAAAAGAAGGATTAGTGTAAATGAGAGTTCATTTAATTAATTAGGAAATGGAAAACATATTTAGAGTGAACAAGAAAATGATTTATATGATTCAAATTTTTTGGTCAAGATGGATTGGGTTCTAATCGGGTCAGATCCATTTTGGTTGGCCCAAATTATATATGGATGATATACGGGATGGGTTTGGTTGAAATATACAAGAATATACTTGATTCAAAACTTAGATCAAGCCCAATTTTGAACCTGACCTATTTCATTAGTCTTCAAATATGGATTAGGTCAAGTTGGATCATGGTTCGATAGCCTTTTCCACTCATCAATCCCGGTGTATTCCATGTATGGCATACGATAATGGGCCAAGGTGTGAAGAATGGTGTCATAATTGAGAATCTCATCCATCCAAAATGGCTAGTTGGAAGATATTATTTGGTTTCTTAGTCTTGTATCAATATCTAAAATCTTTTTGACGAATAAGCAATGTGGGATTCAACACATGTCTACACATGCTCTCTTAGTTTAGGCCTTAACATCTTCATCAGGCTAAAGATCTAAATCCATTCAAATCTAATCACAAATACCATGATTAACTTATAGTCAACCCAATTAGATCTATGTGGCAGCATTCCCTAATCAGGTCATGGGTTGGGTCTGCTCCTATACCATTTATTACAACCTAAGACTTCATCAAAAAGACTAGCCGTATATATTAGTCGGTTTTTAGTTTGTATAAGAATCCAAGATCTCTCGAATAAATAACTAATATGAGACAAATTATGTGCCCATAAGAGTTTTCACAATTAGGAGATTAGAGATGGAAGAAAAAGATGAGGATCACAAGCTATGTAGAGAGAAGAGGAAAAGGGTGAGAGATAGAGGAGAGATGAGAAGCTCTAAGGGTTTTCATGTAGAATGTTGGGAAAAAATAGAGAAATTTGTGAATTATCTTTTACTGAGGAAATCTCTTAGTTTTCAGGTGTATTTTGGATGAATGGGCTGAAAATCTCCATTCGAATCATGAATTGGACTAATAAAATCAGTTAGATAATATGCTTATAAGTAGGGTTAGACTTATAGACATAGTAGAGTCCAAAACCAATTCTGAATAATTGTAAGTATAAGTTTTGCTCCGTCTATAAGCTTATTATCTAATCAATTTTACTAGCCCAATCTACAATTTTATTAGAATTTTCTGTCCATTCATCCAAACATGCCCTCCATGGAAGTTTAATACTGCAAAATCTCATCCAAACGATGTTTGGAACGATGTTCCTTCCAAACTTGGGATTCCCTTGGAAGTGCCCCCATCCCATCAAACTCCACAGGATTTTGTGGCATTTGAACATGCCTCAGTGGAGATTACTTGACTCACTTCACAACCTCAGCCTAGACACAGGGGAGATCTTCAGTTTTCGACCTCATTATCAAGGAAAAGACCAAAAAACTAAGATGCGACTTAAAATTGTTATCCAATATGCAAATGTTTACCTTGAAACTGTATTAGCATAAAACTTCAGAACATTCTTCAAACTAAAATGAAATTACTGCTAGAAGTGCATATGAGGAGAAAAGAAGACTTTGAATCCATACGGTGACTGATTAGATGGTCCAACAGTGGGAAAGGGTTAAAATACAGAACAAGTGGCAATAAAATAACTGAAAACCAGATAAGAAAATTATTTCTCCGAAAAAGCTGTTCTCCGTACCTTAATAATTTTATGCTAAATCTCCGGTTAAAAGGAATAGCCATGATTAAAATACCAGTATGAATCAAAATTGTACGGAGCAATGCAAAATAATTTCTTGAAATTACCATCATGGAGTAGATCACAGTATATTGGATAATAACTAAAGATGTATGGATCAGGTTCTGGTATTGCTCTTTAACTGGTAAAGTATTTGGTACAGTATAAGGCATGCTGACCACTCTAGTTGATACATTACTATAAACTAGAATTTTGGGTGTGATCTTTGCTCTTAAATGTTGTGCTATATAGATATAAATTTGTGACTTATATATATTTGTATAGTATCATTTGTCTCCATGTCACGTCTCCGATTCAAAATCGTAAGTCGGAAGTCTCACAACCGGCGCATATTCATGAAAAACTCTTTCCACAAATATACAAGATATTCTAAGAACAATATCATTCACTATAAAAAACTACCAATAGAGACCACAAAATCCATCACCAAAAGGGGATCCATCTCTGAAAAGCATTAGGGATGGAAAGAGCCATCTCTGCAAGTAGCATCGCTCAAGGAATCAAAGATGGACCTATTGAGACAGTTTTCTAGAGACGACTGTTCCATCACCACACCATTTCTAAAGATAGCCGTCTTTAATATAGTTATTTTTAAATTTTTAATCACCATCGTTAAGCCATCTTTAATGGCTGCCATTACTGCACCGTCACAGATAGATGCTGTCACCATGCCGTTTCTAATGGTTGCTATCTTGAAGCTATCTCTATTGATGCCATCTTTGTTTCATTTCTATTAAGACCATCTCTATTCCGCCTCTAATTTAAATTATTTAATTAATTTAAAAATATTATTTATATTATATTTATATTAATTTTTGGGTCAGAAATAATTAAAATAGAAATATGTAAGGCTGTTGCATGCACATCCACGACGGTAAATTGTAGATACAAATTATTACAGGCCAGCAAGAATAGGAACTTGATGACTGGTTGAATGGTTTGAAACCATCTGTGTAAAGGCCCAATTTCATATTTCGGGGGTCGTGGGCAATGTCCGGATGTATGCGGTCGAACTCTTTCCAAGCCATGCTGTCAATCGGATGTGACATTGTTCCCGCTTGGGGCTTATGCGCATGACGATGCCACATCATCTGCTTACATGCCCTCATAGACATAAACAGTCTCTGCAACCGTGGTGTGATTGGTAGCCATCTCAAAACCTTGTAGGTGGCTGGTTTGCCCTTTCTATTGACAACATTGTTAGGCTTGTAATGAGGGTGATTGCAGACATGACATTGTTGTAAGTGCAGCGTCTCCTCAAAATATATCATACACGCATTTGGACATGCATGTATCTTTTCATATTCGAGCCCCAATTCGGAGACAAACTTTGTTGCATCATAAAAATTGAAAATCAATTGAGAACCCATCGACAATGTGAGTTGTTCATTCATTTTTCTTAGAGGATGACTCTGCCACTGTTATCTCGTAGATTCAGAGAGACGCCACGTATTTTGAGGTTCATCCATTTATCCAAGATGTTTGGACGTTTCTTCATCAAGCTGCTGCGGTGTGAGTCCGACATATCTTCCGAAAACAAACACTGTAGTAAACTGGATGGCGGCTTTGTCGCTGACCATTCTGGCGAATGGCTATGGAGGCTTGTGATCGACTTCCCGCAGATCCTGTGAGATTTTATATATCTTGATTTTTCCAGCTGCTCTCATATTAGATTGGTGTGACCGTCCATTTTGTACCAAAAAAAATGAGCTGTTCATTATCGAGAGGAACCTGTTTTAGCAATTAGTGCTCACATTAAAATTGGACTTGTAGCTTAACAGTTGAGACATGACTGATAATTGTGTCTAACTTGAACAACCCTCATGCAACGGTTCATCAGCAGCTCGTCATAATTGAAGAATCTTTGTGCCTTCTCATTTGGAGCTTCTACACCACCCATGGTCTCCCCAACTTGGACATCATTCTGATCAGCATACATTTCATACTGTAGGCCAACTGCCTCTATAACTATATTTCGATAGGCATGGACTTCACCTTCAACTGTTTCAGGAGGGGATTCATTGTTTCGAGCAGGTTGCACAACATTTTGGAAAGGTTGTTCAAATTTCCCCATGATAAACCCAAGTAGTGTAACCACTGGTCAATCCTTTCTGCCACAAATGCTCTAAAACCTTATTGCACTGCTGATATTTTGCATTGCAGCGCTTAGAGCATGGACATTTGATTCCTCTTTTGGATACAAAACTCGGATTGTCAAATGCAAAATCAAGAAATTCATCAACCCCTCTAATAAACTCATCAATTACGCATCCATCTTTTACCTAGTGATATATCTAACCACGATCCACCGGCATTAATCTAAATCATCTTAATTACTCAAATATAACAAAATCCTCAACCAAAGCATCTAAACTATTCCAACCAAAGTTCAAAATTAATGTATACATACATTGAAATTAACATAAACAATAAACATAAACTTACCTCCTAAAACTAAATTGCTAGAGAAACTGGAGAGGGAGAATGTTGGCAAAGCCATCGGCGCCGCACCTATGAGTGCTCGAAAAGTCAATTTCCGACGGATCTCAATTACCTACATTTGGATAAATCAAAATTATTCAAAATCCTAGCTTCCATCGAGCTAGGGTTGGGGTCATTTTCTGTAGGATGGGGCTTATATAGTGGGGTTGGCTATTTGAGATGACTATTGGAGACGGCTTAAGCCATCGCCGGGCTATCGGTGTATAGATGAAATGACGATGGAAA
The DNA here is from genome assembly GCA_000441515.1 of Elaeis oleifera. NCBI lineage: Eukaryota > Viridiplantae > Streptophyta > Magnoliopsida > Arecales > Arecaceae > Elaeis > Elaeis oleifera. Next base: position 290,422 of record KE504790.1, on the reverse strand, counting down.
AGCCATCGCAGTAGAGTATTAATTAATTTTTTAATAAGTTGTCACTGTGCCACCTTTGAAAATTTATTATTTTTTAAATCTCCTATCTTTATGCTGTCTCTGAAAGCCTGGCCATCTCCAATCTGTCTGTACACTGTCTCTAGTACTCAATTAAATAAAAATTTAATCATCATCTCTAGGCCATCTCAGTTGATCGTTGTAGGAGAGCACTATCTCAATGCCATCAGCAAAAGTGGATTTTTTAGACTACTTTTTAGCCATCTCAGATGAACTGTCTTTAAAGTTATACTTTCTTGTAGTGATTGCATCATAGTGGAACTTATAATAAATGAAGTTCAAAATTTAGCGAACTAAAATCAATTTTAATCTTTCAAAAAATTTTAACAATATTCAAAAGATCTTAAATTAATTAAATCTCAAATAATAATCCTATTAAACATCATGATAAGTTTATGTCTAAACTTAGTTGATATTGATTACTCTCACTTCTAAACTCACTCCTAAAATAGTATCCATATCCGTAATTAAAAATCTAAATCTAAAAAGAAGGAAAGTGATGAGCTCGATAATTTAGTAAGTAATAAATTCTCAACTAGACATTTCAAATATTATCATAAGATATAATATTTAAAATAATACCATAAATAATATAAAAACATATATTCTATGCTAATTAATGTAAATCAAATCTTTTCAAATATATATACGCATACGTAATCATAAATTTAATTCAAATAAACATATATAACTCAATAGCCTTGACTACAGTTACACTTATCCCTATGGTAGGGTTAGAACAAAAATAGTGAGCTCAATCAGAGTGCCAACATTAATAGGATCCAAATATCAATGCACAACCTCCATTAATAGGATCCAAGAACCAATGCATAATCTCTATTAGCAAGATCCAGAATATAGTTAGGCTAAGAGCTCAAATTTGATGCATATTAAAGCACTTTTGCAAAATAATATATATACCATAATTCCATTCAATATATACATATTTCACAACAAATCAATAAATTATAATATTTTAAAATTACTTTCCATTCAAAATATAATTTCATAAATCATGTATAATTTCAAAGACTAATTATCTATTTCCAAAATAAATTATGAAGTATTTAAAAAAATAATTTATTACTTATCTCTATAGAATTTTGAATGGATAGATTCAAACAATTCTGAGAGCATCCTTCGAACATATTATTCAAAAATATTCTTCATCAGTCTTAAGTCACAACCAATAAAAAATCTAAGTTTTGAAACTCTCACAAAGCCGACAAAAGCAATAGTATTTAGCATCCCAATCGATCGAATCAAAAGAATTTTATCTAATCACGTTTAGAATAGAAAATAGATGGTTCAACCTAGATCAATAGTTATCAAATCTATTAGTACCCAATAAAAGTCACAGTGGAGGTTGATACACCGATTAGTAGTTAGGGATCAATCTGATCAAGTAGCTTTATCTAATTAGGATCACTTAACATATAATGATTTAATAGAGTTTAATAATGATCAAATCTCATGATGCTCCATAAAAGCTCAGATGATGTAGATATATTGTTTGACTGACAGAGTAGTTCAAAATCCTTACCGAAATCAACTCGGATTTAAAGCAACAGATCGGATTCACTGGGTTCATAAATCACGTAGAAAGAGAATATCAAAGGAGAAAAAATTAACAAGATAGAACAGAGCTAATCAGATGACACTGTCTGAGGTCTAATCAAGATGATTTAACCAAATCATGGTTGAATTAGTTTATAGATGGTTAAATAAAATTATAGATAATTGAATCTAATGATATTGGATCTAGCTAAGGTGGTCAACAGCATGGTGTCCGACAATCGTGGATCAGAACTCTCTTTGCTAAGATCGGATCAGATCATTGAAGGAGAATCTTTTATTAGATCAATCATAAAGAGAGAAATATATGAAGAGAGAGAAATGATCTAGGGAGAAAAAATTTAGAGAGAGAAAGTAAACTTTAGAGAGAGAAAGTGAGGTGCAAGTTTTGAGAGAAGGGAGAGAGGAAAGAGAGAGAAACTCTCTCTCTTTTTTTTCTTTCTTTCTTTTTT
>KE504790.1:257955-277575 GCA_000441515.1 Elaeis oleifera | reverse complement strand
AATATTATTCAATTTTATTTATTTTTATTAAATTAATAGTGATGAATTATTTTCATTGTAAAAATATTTTTTGCTATGTAAATTTTCATCACTAAACTTTTAGAAATAATAGTGACGAAAATAATTTCATCACTATTAATTTTTATTTATCAGTGATGGTTTTTTCATCGCAAATATTTTTTTAGATTAAATTTTTTTATCTAATTTTTTTAATGATGAAAAATATTTGTCATAAATATCTTTATTAACGATAAAATATTTTTTTATCGTAAAATATTATCAATGATGGGACTATTTGCAATGAAAAATTAGCGACCAAAATTTCATCGCTAATATGTATTAGCGACGAAAATTTTTCATTGCTAATAATCTGTTTTGTTGTAGTGACCTTGGCCTTCTTATTATCAATAAATTTTTCTATAAGAAATATCAAATCATATCATCTATCGTAAACTTTTAACTCAAAGAATCAATATTGTTAACTAGCACAAAATAATCCAGATCACCATACTTCCACTACATACTCTGATTTAAACCATCAAAATTTCTCTAGATGCACTAAATAACTTCAATCAAAATATTATTTTGTATTAAAAGATCTAAGATTTAACTTCTAAGTAGGTCAAAAAAAATTCTTAAGTCTCATCCCCAATATGCATCAAGCACATCCATCTAAATCAATTTTTAGGTCGATTGATATATTTAAAACCATTATATAGGTTTATTATACTTCAATGTGAATCAAATCTTAATTCTCTTATCAATTTATTTAGATAATTCTAAATCAAAATCTTATAAGTAAAATCAATAAGAAAATTTTGATGGTCCACCAAGATAGACTTAAATCAAAATATATAAGTAAAACCGACTCAATCATCTTTTCTAAAGTTCTTCTATTAATATCTTTAACATCTATCAAAATCCTTCCATAACAATTATGCGACACTTAAAATAAAATCTCTAAATAGTATCAAATTTTATCAAAGACCTCAATAACAATATCAAAAGAACTCTAAATTTGTTCTTAAATCCAAAATTTGAATTACAATTTCATATGTATCCCAAAATTTTGAATAGATATAAATAAATCTTTTATCTTGATCTAAGATGCATGGCAACTAAGGATTTCACTGGTAATCTCAAAAATAGTGGTAGAAAATCTCTCGATCAATTTATAAATTCAAATTTTGAATTGAAATTTCATATACACCATGTAGTCTTCAATAGACATAAATAAGATCTATTATTTGAATTCAAAGATGATAATTAAAATTGTTAATGATTTCACTAAGATGAATACTCTACAATCTCAAAATAAAATTAATTTTTTCACTAGAAATAGATTTATTTACAATATTTTCAAATATATTTCCTCATACGTGCCAATTTATACATAATCTATATACTAAATCAAACCTCGAAGAATATTCCAGTTAGATATCACAAAGATTTTCTTAGTCTAACCTTAAACAACATCTTGTAAATGAATCTTTATCTTACTACTAGATAACTAATTTCAAAATCAAGAGCAACATCACTGTATTCTCTCATATCAAATTTAAGCTTGCAATTCACTCAAATTATTAATGATCAATGTAATAATCACAATGTACTATAAAATTTCATGATCAATCTTTTGTAATTACTTTAGATCAAAATCCAACTAATCATAACATGTTCCATAGATCGTCCATTATATATCAAATCCTTTGAATCATTATTCCTAAGTGATCTTTTCATTCATAATCATAATATTTAGTCAAAATCATAAAGACAACTTATACTATAATCATTATATATCTATATCCTGATGTCCCTAATATCTATCCATCTACTCTCATGCTATATAAGAGTTTATATCTTATGCATTATCCACTTATGCTTTGATACCATATAAATTATCATGTCCCCAACCGAAAGAATGAGTCAGGGGTCGCATAACTATCACATACTCATAGAGAACTCTCTCCACAAGCATGCAAGACATTCCAAAAATGATATTAATATATTATAGTAAATTTATAATAAATTAAGTTCAAAATTTAGCTAACTAAAATCGACTTTAATCTCTTAAAAAATTTCTATAATATTCAAAAAATCATACATCAATTAAACCTCAAATAATATTCTTATAAAATATAATGATAAGTTTATGTCTAAACTCAGTTGACATTGATGACTCTCATTTCTAAACTTACTCCAAAAGCAATATCCATATCCACAATTAAGAATCCAAATTTCAAAGAAAGAAGAGATAATGAACTCAAAAGTTCAGTAAGTAATGAATATCTCAACTAAATATTTAGATATTATCATAAGATATAATATTCAAAATAAATATCATGAATAATATAAGAACGTATATTTTTGCTAATTAATACAAATTAAATCTTTTCAAATACTCATATACATATATAATCATAAATTTAATTAAATAAATATATATAACTCAACAACCTTAACTACGACCATACTTATTTTTATGGTAGGGCCAAAAGAGAAATAATGAGCTTAATCAGAGTGCCAACATATAATCTTCATTAGCAAGGTCCAAAAACCAATGCTATTGGTAGGGTCTAAAAACCAATGCACAATTCTAATTAGCAAGATCCAGAATATAGTTAGCCTGAGAGCTCAAATCCAATGTGTATCAAAGTACTTTGTAAAATAATATATATATCATAATTCTATTCGATATATCTATATTTCATAGCAAATCAATAAACCATAACATTCTAGAAATCACTTTTTATTCTAAATACAGTTTTATGAATCATGCATAATTTCAAAGACTAATTATCTATTTTCAAAATAAATTATTAAATATCTCAAAAAGATGGTTCATTATTTATGTCTGCAGAATATTGAACAGATAGATTTAATAAATCTTAAGAGTATCTTTAGAATCTATTATTCAAATATATTCTTCCATCAATCTTAAGCCATAAATAAAATCTTAAATTTCAACACCTTCACAAGGCTGACAAAAGTGATAGCATTTAGCATCCTAGTCGATCAAATCAAAAGAATTTTATTTGATTATGATTAAAATAGGAAATAGATGATTCAATAGAGATCAATGGTTATCAAATCTATTGTATCCAACAAAAGTCAAAATGGAGGTTGATACACGATTGGCGGTCAGAAATCAATTTGATCAAATAGCTTCATCTAATTAAGGTTACTTAAAATATAATGATTTAATAGAGATTAACAAGAATCAGATCCCATGATGCTCAACAAAGGCTCGAATGGTGTAGGCATGTTGTTTGACTGATAGAGTAGTTCAAAATTTTTATCAGAATCAACTCAGATTCAAAGCAACAGGTTGGATTTATTAGATTCATAAATCACATAGAGAGAATATTAGAGGAGGAAAAATTAATAAGATAGAACAAGGCTAACCAAATGACACTGTCTAGTCGATCAATCTAATTAAGATGATTTAACCAAATCATGGTTGAATTAGTGTATAGATGGTTCAATAAAATCATGGATAATTGAATCTAATATTATCCAAATTTGGTCAAGATGGTTGCTGATATGCTGTCCGACGATCGTGAATCAAGACTCTCTTTGCTAAAGTTAGATTAGAATCATTGAAGGAGAATTTTTATTGGATCAATCATAGAGAGAGATACATGAAGAGAGAAATGGTTAGAGAGAAAGTAAAGCTCTATAGAGAGAGAAAGTGGGGCTATAAGCTAAGAGGGAAGGGAGAGTGGGAAGAGAGAGAACTCTCTCTTCTTTTTTCTTTCTCTTTATTTCTCTTCTCCTTTTTTCTTTCTTCTTCCTCTCTTCTTTAATGGAATAAGGGACTCCTTTATCCCCTTGTTCTCGAGATAGGAGAGATGCCCTTCCCAGCTAGCAACACCTATGGTTGGAAAAGCAGACCGCAATGGCAACAACCAGCCTTGGTCCATTAAGCAACAGCAATGAATGGCGGTGAAGAAAATAAAAAAACAATGAGAAAATAGGGAAATTTAGAAGCTTATTTTTTCAAGAAAATCCAGTGATAGCCGATCGGAATCAAAGGTCTGAGGGCTAAGAATAGTGCAAAGAAAGATTAGCTAGTATTTAAAAACTTTTATCTTATCTCTGATGAAGTTTTCCAGCAAGCACCGCGAATCAAGTCCTCGGCTCTAAAGAAATAGAAAGAAGGAAGGCTGAGCTCAAGCGATTAATCTTAGAGGAGTGTTAGAGCCCTTAAATAGATGCTAGTGGAAGGATTGGAGATCAAAAATAAGTTGAATCCCAATCAAATTAGGACTCCTTTCAATCAAAAAGAAGAGAAGAAAGAACTCCTTCGAGAGTTCTGGTTAGTTGTCCATAACCTAGCACGTGCAAAGCATGTGCTGGCTTAAAAATATTTCTTTTTTAGTGCTTTAAAAGGTGGGCTAGGTATTACAAATTAATCTGCAATTAAGTGGTCGATAGTATACTAAGCATGTGTCTAAGAAACAAAAAAGCTTTAACATGCATTTTAAAGTTACATCACCATCGTATCTAAAGCACAATATTTACCAGCTTGCATACGCTTTGGTGGCATTGGAATTATCTCTTTGCTGGATAATACTAGCATAATAAACAAGTTTGGACCATTGAGTCAAGCCATATTTATCAAATATGAATTGGACACTAACTTAATCCAACCAAGTATCATCAAAAAGATTAAATATTCTAACAAGCTTTCTTTATCCAAATCAACATTCCTATAAAGATTGGACCAAACAATATGTCGAGGAAGTTGGATGGACAGTTGATGCTAAAACAAGGAGATCGAATGGCAAAAAAAATATGGATATTTGCCGGTTGACATTTGGATAAAACACATCATATTAAATGGAATGATAACTGTTATGGTGTAGAACGGAGGGCTTCATTAGTCTCATATTGGTTGTGAGTCAAAAGAGACTCTAGTTTATATAAAGAAATCATCCTTCCACGTGAAATACCTTTTAAAGGATAAAACCGTGAGGTCCATGGGCCAGAGTGGACAATACCTCACGTACCGAGCCATGAACCCTTAACTGCAATGTTGATGCCCATCGTGGGGCCAATGCGCCTCATTCGGACTGTGGGGCTCCTCCCGCCCACACACCAGTCCATGCTAAACATAAGGAGGAGGGTACCCCTCATCCGTACACAGACTCCCTTAGAGGTTGTGATAAAAATAAGCAGGAGGACATCTCCCATCCATACACAGACCCCTCCAGAGGCTATGGTAAAAATAAGAAGGGCAACTCCTGTCCATATATAGACTCCTCCTTGACTGAGGGTTATGTTGCGATGTAGAGTGAGAGGCTTCATTAGTCTCACATTGATTGTGAGTCAAAAGAAACTCTAACTTATATAGGAGGGGACCATCTTTCCCATGTGAGACATCTTTTAAAGGATAAAACCATGAGATCCATGGGTCAGAGCGGATAATACCTCACATGTCGAGCCATGAGCCCTTGACTACAATATTGGCACCTACCATAGGGCCGATGCACTTCATTCGGACTGTGGGGCTCCTCCCACCCACACACCAGTCTGTGGTAAATATAAGGAGGAGCTCCTGTCCGTATACAGACTACCTTAGGGGCTGTGGTCAAGGGGGACTCTGGATTATATAGGAAAGACTAATGAAGCCCCCCAGGGGCTGTGGTTAAGGGGACTCTAGATTATATATGAGGGACTGATGAAGCCCCCCACTCTACATGTAGACGAAATTTGCCCTCTTTATTTTTACCACAGCCTCTGGAGGGGTCTATGTATGGACGGGAGATGTTCTCCTCCTTATTTTTATCACAATGCTTGAGAAAATCTGTATACGGACAGAAAGTACCCTCCTTATGTTTACCACAGATTGGTGTGTGGGCGGGAGGAGCCCCACAGTCTGAATGAGGCACATCGGTCCCACGGTGGGCACTAATGTTGCAGTCAAGGGCTCATGGCTCGTCACGTGAGATATTATCTGCTCTGGCCTATAGATCTCATGGTTTTGTCCTTTAAAAGACGTCTCACGTAGAAAGAATAATTTCTTCCTATATAAGTCAGAGTCTCCCTTGACTCACAATCAATATGGGACTAATGAAGCCTCCCACTCTACACCACAACAATAACCATCTAAGGAGTGGAGCAAGGTGGGTGAAATTGAGAGGTGCTTTCAGTGTCGTGTACAAAGCAAGCATTGGCAACCTAAGGAACAAATATATAAAAAAGTAATAGCGCTAGTGACATTGTACAATTTATTATGTAAGCAAAAAAAGAAAACATAAGCAGATTATATAAATGTAGCACGGATAAGAATGTCATGATTATTATGTGGTAGAACTTCACTAAATCAGGTGCAAAAATTTTGCTTCTCAAGGGCATGTTGACAGGGAACTAGCACATAGAATAAAAGCAGTCTATGCCTAGTAAGGAGAGAATTGCATCTTTGTCTAGACGGGGCATGTAGAAAAGTCAATTAAGGATTTAGAATATCTTGCCATGACAATCAAATGTAGAATTTAACAGAAATAAATTGCAAATAAAGATTCACGAGAGAAAGACAAATGGCTAGGATAAGGTTCAAAAATTGATGTTGGGCTTGGGATCTAGCCGGACCAATATATCATTGGGCCATGCCATACTTACACAATGTGCGAGGCTTCATACTAGTGCCATACTTGGGTGGCCAGAAATCACTTTTATTTGTTTTACTTTTCATTACTTTTTGAACTTTTATGCATGATAAAAATGCTTAGACCAAATTGCTTTGTATTTGCTAATATTTAAAGGATGTTTTAATGGCTATATGAGATATCAGTACAGATGCTCAATTATCAATCAACTAATAAATTTATGAGTGAAGAATAGCAAATACAATATACTACTTAAAAAAAAATCCTCATAATACATTTGAATAATCTAGTTCCATGTACAATGTCGATGACTCTCATATACATCCTGGAATTGTTGTCCATTTGGATCTAGGACATTAATAGACCAGTTTGGATGTTGTCCCTATCCATTGGTTATAAGATGTCGGATAATGAATCAGCTGTGGCTCTTGGTGCTGGGGATGTGTGTACATCTTGTACTCGTTGGAGCCTGGCCATCGCTGGCTGTAGTCACATTCATGGGAGGGATAGTATACAGAGCTCATGGGATATGATGAGTGGAAGAAACTAACATGTATGGAGTATAATATCCACTCTAACTACTCGATATACAAGAAGATTCACCTTTGGTAGATAGTGAGATTTGCTTTCCATTGTTGCTAAACTTCGGTGATCGGTGGATGATCGAGCTGGAGGTCACTCAGAGGACGAGCTAGATGTGCATCAGGAAATCAAAGTGGGTAGTTTCCTCGACTTGCAATCAAAAGTCCACTTATCAGAGCCTGTGCGATGAGAGACCTTTGATGTCTAAATTAGCCGGAGTTTTGGAAATAGTCAAAAGAGAGAGAAAATGATAAAGAGAACTTCTGTGCTTCAAAGAAGACTTGAGGGTTCCCCTTGCCCCCTATATAAAAGGGGGATAAACCAGTTGTTACCCCAGATATTAGGGGTACAATTAATTTTCAATGGGCCGAAATCATGGGTAGTTATTAGACCCATGATTTACCATTATGGATAGTTATTATACCCCATGATGGCAGATTTATTGCCTCATGATCGTGTAAATAAAGGAAATAGTCTAAAAGGTTCTAACATGACCGTTAAAACATAGGTTGTCGGCATATGTCTGAGCTTGAGATTGGTAACAACTAGAGAAAGATTGAGTACAAATCCAAGGAGACAGGTCGGTATATAGTTGAAGTCAAAGAACTTTCATATTTGCATGATGATTGCCCTCCACTACCAAGCTCGAAGAGATATTTTCACTTTGAGTGAAGGGAGTAGTCAGTTTTTTCATTCATCTGGACCTCGATCATCAATATAGGGCTGAAATTGTGATTTGATGATGTTGCCTCAAAGAATGGAATGTTTTGAGCATTATTCAACGCATTGCCACAAGTTTGGCTATCATTTAATGTGTTGTTTCGGGGATCAATCTGCAATGATGAGGCATGGCAATCATGATAGTATATCACTCGAACCATAAACGATGATCCAAGAGATCGTGCCTCAACTGATCTCTAGTCACCATATGGAAAACATTGATTGCTCTTAGTTATGACTATGGAGATAGGACAACATAGCAAAATTAGAGGTTAGGTATGCTCAAGAGCCATATGATTTCACATCGTGGATGCATGCCATGCATCGAGATCTGGAGAAGGTGTCATAACCTATGCATTGATCTCGACCATTGCTGGGTAGTATAAATACAGCACTATCATCTTCACTTGTTTCTCTCATTTGTCCTTTTTTTCTCTCTCCAAGTCCTATGTAGTTGTGTTTCCACTGGAGTATCACCACAGTTCGTTATAGTCATCACCGTAATCTTTTGTGGTTACCATCTTTTTTGGCATCGGTACTATCTCTACTCTAGTTTCAGTAGTTTTGCTATCTTTTTTTCATTTTTCTTCTTTCTTCAAGCTTCTTTTTCTACTTTCTTTAAAACGTCAGGTCGTTGTAGAGAGTTTAGGGGTAGAAATCAATGGGTAGTCAAAGTTCCCGATTGTTCAGGTCCTGGTCTGCCTTTGGGGATAGATCTTGGAGCTCTATCAAAGCAGGTTCTTCATTGCAACATGCACCTCAGGACTCTGGACACTCAGAGAGCCCAAAGTATGAGCTGGTGAGGTTCTTCAATCCGGGGAATGAGTGATCCACCATTACTGAGTTCAAGCTAGAGATGCTTCAGATTCATTACTTTATTCCAAGTCAGTACCACTTAGAAGTCCCTAATTGGGATGATCGAGTGATCAAAACTTTCAATGGGTGCCTCACTATTTATGAGTCTCTTTGGTCTGGTCTTCACTTCCTTTGTATCCTTTCATCTGCAACATCCTTGACTACTATCAGATTGTTCATGCCCATCTCGCTCCTAGTTCCGTTCGCATCATCTGATCTTTTATTATCATGTGTGATATTTTCGAGATTCCCCCAAGGTGCTCTCTCTTTTATGTATTCTTCATGTTGAAGAGGCACCCCGAGAAAGGGGCTAGTGGTATTTTGATCCTTTGAGCGGCCTCCAGTTTATCAAGAGGCTGCCCTCTTGGTGTACTATTGGAAGAAGTTCTTCATTTCAATCGACCACCCTAGGGCTTCAGCCACATCTGGCATGAGCCTCGATTATATCCAATAAAAATGCCTGCATCAACCATGAGGATGAGAAAAATTATTACACTTAGATCAGTGTTGAAATATTGGAGCAATGTGAACTAATATCGAGCAGATGTTGTATGACATCAGTCTAAGCCCAGAAAATCCTCGAGTTATGAGTTGGCTTTTTTGCTTTTTCTCTCCCCATTCTTTTTAATGCTTTTTGTTCTCAATGCAGTTATGAGATGCACTGCTGAGTCCATCCTTAATGCATTTTGGAAGAGGTCGGGCTCTTTTCGAGGAGAATCTTCACAGGAGACCTCGACCTCAAAGAGACTGAGGATGGAAAATCCAAGAACCATCTCAGAGCCAAGGGCTAGCCCTCCACTATCTAATATCCCTGGGGCTTCAAGCATGGAGCCTCTAGAGATTGATGATGAGCTGGACATCATCATGGCGGTCTTGCTCCAGATAGTACCACCATTGGAGGACTTGAGTTGAACATAGAGTTTGGCCCTCCCTATCCCAGTGTCAGTGTCACTTGAGCTAGTTATGACCATGCTCGCTGCACCAGAAGTATCGTCGGAGCCTGCCGCAGCCAACATCCCTGAACCCTCATCTCGAGCCAACAAGGAGACATTCACTTTGGGGATGAGAGTTCAGGTCAATGATTCCAGGCTCAATAACCATCAGCTTGCTAGGGAGCTGATGAAGATGATCATATTACCGTCGATTGGTCAGAGAAGAAGTCTTGTTCACTGGACGAGATTCTGAATATTTGCTATGCAACTTTCATCGAGGTAAGTTCTAACATCTATTAATGCTTCTTTCATGACTGACCTTCTGACTTTTTTTTTTTTTTATAGCTGGTGAATGACATAACCATTCTACATAAGGGCTAGTTGGTTTTGGCTGACTTAGCTACTTAAATGAGGAGGTGGCTTGGGCAACTGAGGCTCAGGTCAGGGCTATCAATGAGGCAATCAAGGTGGGTAAGGAGCAAGCAAGGGTTGCCAAGGAAAACTGAAGGTAGCTAAAGGGGCATCTATGTAGAATGAGTCCGAGCTTAATTACCACCACTTGGAAGATTATTGAAGCAACCGAAACTCGAACAACCATGGAGAAAGCAGTGGTCATTGTGTGCTGTCAGTGAGTTGCTGAGCTCCAATTGGAGCTCAAACTTAGTGTAGCAGCCATTCAGGCGATAAAAGATAAGAAGGCTGTTGCCAAGAAGAAGGCGACCAAAGCAGAAATAGTTGCTCGGGAAGGCAGAACCCAAGCAGCTGAAGAATACAAGACTTCAGAAGTTTTTGAAGCTGAAGTCACCAAAGGATCAGCTGCTGCTAATGGTCTCGGATTCGAGGACTGCAAGGCCATCGTAGCATAGCTCTTTCCTGAGGTTGACATTAATTGGCATTTTGTCGAGGGTGGTGGTGATGACTCTGATGGAGATCAAGCCATTGCTGAATTCGAGGTCATTGCTGCCTAGGTCAATCTCGAAGATGCCATCGAAGCTACTTTCGAGCCCAACATTTAGATTCTTTTATTTCTTTATGTAGTCTTTTGTCATCTTCTTGTACTCAGCTCTCTTTCTAAGCTTCTATAAAAAAAAGGCTTTTCATCAATGAAAGGCTTGGTTTGTTAAGTTCCTTCGTTAATATTTTCTAAGTCATGAGCTCATGGTTTTATCGAAGTCGATCCTTAATGCATGACATGATTAGGGTATCCCAGCACTAGTATTCCTTTGTTGCACTTGCTTTGAAAGAAACTTTGCTAAGTCCAAAAGTTGCCATTAAACAGATGTCGATAGTTGATGGTGTTATAGCTTATTATTTGGCTGAGATCATATAACAGCAAGACCATGCCAATCCAAAGCAACACTTAGAAAATTCAACAAGGCTATTCTTATGAATCTTGATGTGGTTTTGAGCAAAGTCATAGCTACAATAGTCACATTTGGTGAGTGTCGATTCAACACTTGTAAATTGACTTGGGATGTGTCCGAAAGGTCAGAATCCTTCAAAGTTGAACAAATTCGAGCTAGAGCTTGTATATTTGTAAGGTCAATCTTTGTCTGACCAAGTCGAACATATCTGAGCAGGAGCAATTACTCTCATTAGGTTGGTTCTTTCCAGACCAAGTCACACTATCTGGAGCTGGAGCTCATACTTTTCATTAGGTCGGTGTTTAGCTGATCAAGTCGAATCATCCCGAACTAGAGCTCGTACCATTCGTTAGGTCAGTGTTCAGCCAACCAAGTCGAATGATCCGAAGTTGGAGTTCATACCTTTCATTAGGTCGATTATGTTCAGCCGATCCAAATCAAATCATCCCAAGCTAGAGCTCATACCTTCGTTTGACTTTCATAATCTAGATCAGATTTTGATCATTTCATAGTAGTTGGTCATAACCCGACACCAACCATCTTTTTTCCTTACTCACTTTCATTGGGGATCTACTCAAAACTTAGACAATAGAGTATTTTATTGACTATTCAATGAGTGTAAGATCGAAAGCTTATTGATAATAAATTTTCAAATTCTCGACTTTCCAAGTCTGAGGAATAGAAGTTCCATCAAGGTCTTCAAATTGATAGGCCCTTAGTCTAAGGATGTCTTTAATTCTATATGATCCTTCCCAATTTAGGGACAGCTTGCCTTGCTTAGTTGGTCTTGACTCTTCTGTCCATCTCAATATGAGATTATTGGGTCGGAATATCTTCATCCTTACCTAAGTATTGTAGTGATGGGTTACTCATTGTTGATACAAGACCATCCTAATTCGAGCTTGTTCGCTTATTTCTTCTAACAAGTCAAGATCAACACGAAGATGATATGAATTGCTTTGTTTGTCAAAATATTTGACTCCAATAGTTGCTAAACTGATTTCAAAAGGGATCACTGCTAAGGTCCTGAAGGCTAAAATGAATGGGATTTCTCCGGTTAGGATCTGAGGTATTGCTCGATACGCCCATAAGATGCTATAGAGCTCATCAACCTAGAGTCCTTTGCTTGAGTCAACCTTGTCTTGAGATCCTGCAAAATAGTTTTATTAGTTACTTTGACTTTCCAATGAACTGAGGGTGTCCAATTGAAGTGAGCATATGATCAATATAGAGATTTGCATAAAACTCTTTAAACTTTAGATTGTCAAATTATCACTAATTGACGGTGATAATTATTCGAGGTAGTTTGAAGCGGTAGATAATAAACTTTCAAATGAAGTTTTACATCTTCTTCTCAATGATTTGTGTCAGTGGCTCTGTCTGAACTCATTTGGTGAAATAATCAACAGCAATGATGAGAAATTTTCATTATCCAGTCAGCTTTTGGAATGGCCCGAGTATATCTATGTCCCATTGCAAAGGGTCAAAGGACAAAAATTGAAGTGAGATGAGATGCCAGTTGACATTGGACATTTGCATATTTTTGATATTGGTAGCATTTTCTAACAAGGTTAGTTGTATCTTGCTATATAGTTGGCCGATAGTATTATTGTAAGAGCACCTATAAGCAAGTGACCTACTCCCCCAAATGATTGCTGCAGATACCCTCATGGACATTGCAAAGTGCATAATCTACTTTGAAGGATTTGATGCATTTAAGCAACGTCAATGAGTAGGACCTTTTATATAACTTCATTTCTAAGAGAACATTCTGAGGAGCCTGATGCTTGATCTTCCTTGCTTCCATAGGATCCATTAAAAGCACTCCACTTGTTAGATAGTCTGTGATAGGATATATCCAACTCGATTCAGGGCTGACCTATAGAATCGAGTCTTATTCCTCAATGTTGGGCTTCTCCAATTGCTCAATGTAAACATTCTTTCAAGCTCGATATATCCTGAGATGGCCAAGTGGACCTGGGGATCTAGTGCACATCAAAAAAATTACAAGCTGCAGATAAGTCCTTCACTTTCTATAGATATTTTGACATAGTCAGGTCTTGTTTGTATTCTCCCCAATTGTTGTCCAGAAGGTTAGCAACCCAGGGGGTGAATTAGGTTTTTCAAAAATTTCTAGCAAATTTAAATATGAACAATTATATGCTTTGGATAATTTAACTTTAGTGCAAGCAATGTATATGAGATGTGCAGCAGTAGAATTTAAATCAATAAATGAAGCAATTTAAGAATGAAAATAAGTAAAATAAAGTACACCATAAAATAAAGATTTATAGTAGTTCAGTGCAACCCACACCTATGTCCAGTTTTCAAATTTTCTTAAAATTTACTATAATTAATCCAATTACAGTATGATTGTACTATCCAAGCTCACAATCAAATCTAGTTATTTTTTAAGATCACCAACCAAAATGTTATACAATTATTTTTGGGATCACAATCAAATTTGATTGATTTTTTAGGCTCACTAACCAAAACCTTATGAGCAAAATTCTTTGTACACCACCTACGGTGTAGAAAATCTAACGTGGAGCGCACTGTGTTATCTAATTAGTCCATGTAGCACCTTCATGGCATGACATGATAGATATTGTTTCATGTTAAATTGATACTTTTAATCAATTTTATAACATCTTGGTTCAAAATTATAATATTCTGTGTTAAAATTATGACATCTTGTAGATAAAATATCTTTCAAAGATAGTTTTGATAATATTATGATATCTTAGATCAAAATTATGATATTTAGATTAATATTATTATATTTAAAGATAAATATCTCAAAATTAATATTTTTGATAATTTTATAATATCGTAGATCAAAATTATGATATTTTATATTAAAATTATAACATACTATAGGTAAAATATCTTACAAAGATAGTTTTGATAATATTATGATATCTTAGATCAAAATTATAATATTCTAGATTAATGTTATGACATTTAGTAGGTAAAAACTTCAAAATTAATATTTTTAATAATTTATTATATCTTAGATCAAAATTATGATATTCTATGTTAAAATTATGACATCTTGTAAATAAATATCTTTAAATTTTTTTAATAATATTATGATATCTTAGATTAAAATTATGATATTTTAGATTAATATTATAATATTTTATAGATAAAATATCTCAAAATTGATATTTTTTATCAATTTTATGATACTTGGATCAAAATTATAACATTCTATGTTAAAAAATATGACATCCTATAGATAAAATACCTCTCAAAGATGGTTTTGATAATATTATGATATTCTAGATTAAAATTATTACATCTTAGGTTAATACTACAACATCCTATAGATACAATATTTTAAAATTGATATTTTTTATCAATTTATGATATTTTAGATCAAAATTATGGTATTCTACATTAAAATTATGATATTCTATAGCTAAAATATCTCTTAAAGATAATTTTGATAATACTATAATATTTAAGATTAAAATTATGATATTCTAGATTAATATTATGATATCTAAAAAATAACCTTAAATTATCATTTTTTAATAATTTATGATAATATTATAATATCTTAGTTCAAAATTATGGTATTCTAGATTTATATTACAATATTCAAAAGATAAAATATCTTAAAATTGATATTTTTAATAATTTTATGACATCTTAGATTAAATTATGATATTCTATAGTAAAATCATAATATCCTGTAGATAAAACATCTCTCAAAAATAGTTCTGACAATATTATGATATCTTAAATTAAAATTATGATATTTTAGATTACTATTATGATATCTTGTAAATAAATATCTTAAAATTAATATTTTTTGATAATTTTATAATATTTTATATTAAAATTATGATATTTTATATTAAAATTATAACATCCTATAGATAAAATTTTTTCTGAAGATAGTTTTGATAATATTATGATATTTTAAATTAAAATTTTTATATTTTAAGTTGATATTATAATATTTTAGATTAATAATTATATTATTTAATTAAAATTATAATATTTTAGATTAAAATTATGACATACTATGATATATATTCAAAAAATCTTGTATTTATATCATCTACATGTATTTTTTGACTTTAAAGAATCTTTTGTACATTTTCTATAGAGATTTTTATAAATGATCAATTGGATGGGGTTTCATGTGATGATTATCTTTAGAATCCATCTTCTTCTAGTGTATCGCACGCATATAATGAGTTGATGGAGTGTAAAAAGAAAGGATGGTCAGGATGTTACTCTTCGTCACTGCTGCAGGGCCACCACCGATGGACAAAAGGATCTTATTCCTAGTTTGTAGGAGAAATAATTTATAGCAAGAAGAGGAGCGTAGGAGGAATGAGGGAGGAGAGGGTCAAGGATGAAAATAACATATTATAAATTTTTACTGGATGTCATAATTTATAAATCAAATATTTTATTTCATCAAAATATGAAATATACTATAACAGATGATTTAAAAAATCTATTAGTTTAATAAATATGATCTTAAATTTAAAATATATTATATGGACTCATCATAATTATGTAATGCTTTCAACTTCAAAAATTTTTCTGTGCATGATTTTATAATTTTGATATAAGATGTCAGATTTCTGCAAGTACTGTATTCAAAAATATTTTTTATATCAGGATGTCATAATTTTAATCTATAATATCATAATTTTAATTTAAATATCATAATTCTATATTCGTAGATATTTTTTATATCAGGATATCATAATTTTAATCTATAATACTATAATTTTGATCCAAGATATCATAATTCTATATTCGAAGATGTTTACTACGCTAGATATCATAATTTAATTATAATATCATAATTTTGATCCAACATATCATAATTCTATATTTAGTGATATTTTTATATCAAAAAATTATAATTATAATTTATAATATTATAATTTCAGATTTTTTGTACTAAAAATTATAATTTAACCTATATATAATGATATCTTGAATCAAAATTATAATATTTTAGATTAAAATTATGACATCCTACTATAGAAAATATTGTTGAATACAGAATTATAATATTATGGATTAAAATTATGATATTGTAGGCTAAAATTATGATATCCAACACAATAAACATCTTCAAATATAGAATTATGACATTCTGAATCAAAATTATGATATTGTAGATTAAAAGTATGAAATCTTGATACAAAAATATCTTTGAACATAGAATTATGATATTTTAGATTAAAATTATGATATTATAGGTTAAATTATAGTATTTTGGCATCAAAATATCTCTGAATATGGAATTATGATATTTTTGATTAAAATTATGATATTATAGATTAAATTATGATTTATTGATATAAAAAATATCATCAAATATAAAATTATGATATCTTAGATTAAAATTATGATATTATAGATTAAAATTCTAATATTTTAGTACAAAAAATATCTCTAAATATAAAATTACGTATGATATTTTAGATCAAAATTATGACGTTATAGATTAAAATTATAATATTTTGAGATAAAATATTTTTGAATGTAGAATTATGATATCCTAAATTAAAATTAAGATATTATAGGTTAAAATTATGATATTCTGGTATACAAAATTTTTTTGAATGTAGTACTTACAGAAATATGACATCATGTATCAAAATTATGAAATAATGTGTAGAAAAATTTCTCGAAGCAGAAAGTATTACTTAATTATGATGAGTCCATGTAATATATTTTAAATTTAAGACTATATTTTATTAAATAATATATTTTTAAACCATCTTATTTCATATTTTGATAAATTAAATATTCGATTTACAAATTATGACATTCAAAAAAAATTTATAATATATTATTTCATCCTTGGCCCTCTCCTTCCTCATTCCTCCTATGCTCTTCTTTCTACCATAAATCATTTCTCTTACAAGCTAGAAATAAGATCCTTTGGTCCATCAATGGTAGCCCTACAGTGATGATGAAGAGTGACATCCCGACTCTCCATCTTCCTTACACTGCACTAACTCATTATATGCATGTGGTGCACTAGACGAAGATGAATTCATAAGACAACCATCACATGAAGCCTTATCCAATTGATTATTTATAGGAATCTCTATAGAATATGTACAGAAGGTTATTGAAGTCAAAAATATATGTAGAAGACATAAATATAAGTTTTTAATATATACCATGATATGTCATAAGTTAACTTAAAATATCATAATTTCAATCTGAAATATCATAATTATGATATCTTCTTACTTTAGAAGCTATTTTTATAGCAAGATATCATAATTTAAATTAGAATATTATAATTTCAATCTATAATATCATAATTTTGATTTAAGATGTCATAATCTACATTTGAAGATATTTTCTGTCTATAAGATGTTATAGTTTAACCTAAACATCATAATTTTGATCAAAGATGTCATAAAAATATCAAAAAATACTTGAGAGGTATTTTATTTGCAAGATGTCATAATATTGTTCTATAATATCATAATTATGATTTAGAATGTCAAAACTATATTTGGGAGATATTTGATCTACAGGATGTTATAATTTTAACATAAAATATCATAATTTTGATCTATGATGTCATAAAATTATTAAAAAATATTAATTTTGATGTGTTTTATCTTTTGAATATCATAATATTAATCTAAAATATTATAATTTGGACCTAAGATGTTATAATATTATTAAAACTATCTTTGAAAGGTATTTTATCTATAAAATATCATAATTTTAATATAAAATATCATAATTTTGATCCAAAATATCATAAAATTGGTAAAAAATTAAATTTTGATATGTTTTATCTATAGGATGTCATAATACTAACCTATAATATCTTAATTTTGATTTAAGATGTCATAATATTATCAAAATTATATTTAAAAATTATTTACCTATAAGATGTTATAGTTTTATCTAGTTAGTCATAAAATTATCAGAAAATATTAATTTAAGGTGTTTTATCCTCTGTATATCATAATATTAATATAAAATATGATAATTTTGATCTAGAATGCCATAAGATTATCATAAAATTATCAAAAAATATTAATTTTAAGATATTTTATCTTCTAGATGTTATAATATTAATGTAAAATATTATAATTTTAATCTATGATATCATAATATTGTTAAAATTATCTTTGAGAGGTATTTTAACTATAAAATATCATAATTTTATGATAGAATATCATAATTTTGATCTAGAATATCATAAAATTGATAAAATATATTAATTTTGAGATATTTTATCTACAAGATGTCCTAATATTAATCTAGAATATCATAATTTTAATCTAAGATATAATAATATTATCAAAACTATCTTTGAAAATAGGATATCAAAATTTTAATATAGAATATTATAATTTTGATCTAAGATATAATAAAATTATCAAAAAATATCAATTTTAAGATATTTTATCTTTAAATTTATAATATTAAACTAAAATATTATAATTTTGATCTAAAATATTATAATATTATCAAAACTATCTTTGAGAGATATTTACCTACAGAATATCATAATTATATTATAGAATATCATAATTTTGATCTAAAATATCATAAATTATTAAAAATATCAATTTTGAGATATTTTACCTTTTGGATGTTATAATATTAATCTAAAATATCATAATTTTGATCTAAAATATCATAATATCATCAAAACTATCTTTGAGAGATATTTTATCCATAAATATTATAATTATAATATAAATATAATAATTTTAATCCAAGATGTGATGAATTATAAAAAATATCAAATTTGAGGTATTTTATATTTTAGATATTATAATATTAATCTAAAATATCATAATTTTAATCTAAATATCATAATATTATCAAATTTCTTTAAGAGATGTTTTACTTATAGAATGTCATAATTTAATATAAAATATCATAATTTTGATTTAACATATCATAAAATTGATAAAAATATCAATTTTGAGATATTTACTTGTATAATGTCATAATATTAATTTAGAATATCATAATTTTGATTTAAGATATTATAATATTATCAAAACTATCTTTGAAAGATATTTTACCTACATGATGTCATAATTTTAACATAAAATATTATAATTTTGATCTAAAATATAATAAAATTATCAAAAATATTAATTTTGAGATTTTTATCCTCTGTATGTCGTAACATTAATCAAGAATATGATAATTTTGACCTAAGATGTAATAAAATTATCAAAAAATATCAATTTTAAGATATTTTAGCTACTAAAATTATAACATTAATTTAAAATATTATAATTTTGACTTAAGATATCATAGTATTATCAAAACTATTTTTGAGAGATATTTTGGCTGCAGAATGTCATAATTTTAATATAGAATGTCATAATTTTGATTTACGATATCATAAAATTATCAAAAAATATCAATTTTGAGATATTTTATCTTTTAGATATAATAATATTATACTAAAATATTATAATTTAATATAAGATATCATAATATTATTAAAACTATCTTTGAGAGATATTTTATCTATAGAATATCATAATTTTAATATAGAATATCATAATTTTGATC
>KE504790.1:236250-247727 GCA_000441515.1 Elaeis oleifera | reverse complement strand
ATAGTGAGTTGCTTGCAAGTAACTATGGTGATCTCAGGTCTGAGAGACACTTATGTCCATATGTTTCGTGAGCTACTCTTGACAGCAGAGCACTCAGCAGATGAGTCATTTGTTCTATGATAATGTACTCTTACATCTTGTCTGTATGTCATACTAGTGTCTCCACACTCTTTGATTATGAGGATAATCAATCTGTATGGCACACAACGACCTACACTCGATAAACATCATCGTCCTATTAATGACGTATCATTTGATTGTGAACATATTTAAGAACTATTTGATAAATCCTCTTTTATCGATCATAATATAGTTCTAAGGACTTCATCACAATACTTCTAATAAAGAAGATGTACACCTTGTGATGAAAATATCAAAATAATTTTTATTCATTAATCAATAATTTATATAAAAAATTAATTATTTATAATAAACTAGTTAGTTTTAGGACATAATTCTCAATAAAATGAGCATCACAAGCATAATTTTTCTCATTTATTTAATTTAAATAAAGAAACATATAATAATCAATATAAGCATATACTCAATATAACTTTTCTTCTTTTTTAACAACATCAAAAAGCTCAAGGGAAAGATGCATAATATATAATCAAAATCAAGTTAAAATTCAAATCAAATTCCAAAAATAAATAAGTTCATATCAAACTGAAACTCAAATTCAAATTCAAAAATGAATAACACTTCTTCTCCATTCAAATTTAGATCAAGTTTTAGAAAATTATTTTAGTTCTTGATGCCAGTTATTTTGGAAAAAAGTAATCCATTAAATTCAAATCAAAATGATAAATCATTTTAAATTGATATCAATAGTTTATTCAAATAAATCATAAAGAAATCTTTCTATTATTCATCAAAAAAATCATCTCTTTCTTTCTTAAGAATATCAATCAATTAAATTCAAAAAAGAAATGAATTTTTGAATTTGTCTCAAGCAATTTTAAGAATATAGCTATGCAAAATTGGATTTTAGGCAAGACATTCTTCTATTCTTTCAAAAGATAGAGCAATGGATTACAAGGCAAGTAGTAACATGTCTGATACCAATTATATACCAATTGTTAAAATTTGAGTTTAAGACCTCTTTAAATATCTAGCTTTAAAGATAAATGATAATTTTCTTGAAAGATCCAGCTTGATATCAATTTCAAAAATTCAAGAAGAATTTTTTCAAATTTATTTCTTAAGACCAATTGATTGTCAAAAATGATGACAAAATTGAAACATGCAGTAATATGAATAAATCTCTCCAAGCAAATCAAATGACCAAAGTCACATGAATGCTCAAATAAATTCATATGACTGAATCAAGATAAACAAGATGCAAATATTTATTAATAATATCTATTATTAAGTTCAAAAATACATTCTCCTCCAATTTTAAATAATAAATATCAAAAAAATTATTTTTCTTAATTATCATCCTTTCTTTCAAATTATGCATATTCATTCAATTTGATCAAGTATTTATTTAAATTAAATATGAACATACATTTCTCTCCCTTTGTTCATAAACAAAGCAGATTTTCAATTAAGCAAATAAACATAAGTATAAGCATCAAACACATTATATTTTCATAAAAAAAATATTATATTTTATTGAATTGCAAAACATGATTACAAAAAATGATAAAATATGAAAACATACAAGATATATAAGAACTAAATCCTATACAAATATGAAAATGGTATCATATACAAATATTAAAAGAGTATCAACATCAATTAATTAAGAAAAATAAATTCAATAATCAATGATGATATGATGTCAAAGGTTCAGTTATTACCAAATATCATTATCTATCTATTTTGAGACCTAAGCATCTATTTTTCAAAACTTTACTCCTTTCTAAGCATTGGATGCTTGGCATACTTGCAAAGTAATCATTTCTATATTTTGGTACCTAAGTTTTCTTGGGCCTATAGGAATTAGTGCATATGGTTTCTTTTAGAATCTAAATTTATTTAACGAAAATATGATCAAATCTATTGATATTGTATTCAAAAATTTTATGACCTACTTTATTATATTTAAGATAAATAATAGAATGATTTTCATGAAAAGCTGTACATAGAAATATATTTTTGATAGATTTTATTTTCTCAAATGACTGAAATCGATTCTAGCTTTGTTGAAAATAGCTTTTTGATTGTTCAAGATCAATTAAAATTTTTGAGAACTTAATGTACATTTATCAACCATAGGTTTCAAAGTTTTAATCTCTTTTCTAGGTTTTTCATGCTCTTCCATTAAAGATTTTTTAGATTTTAAAGATTTTTCTTTTTCTTTAGTCAAAGATTTCTTTTCTTTCATAAGTTTATCTTTTTCTATCAAAAGTTTATCCTTTTCTTCTGCTAAAAGCAGATTTGATCTTTTAAGATCTTTATTTTTTAGTCTTATCTTTTTAAAATCATCCATAAGTTTGTGAAAGACTTCAAGTAATTCTTCAAAAGTAAATTTAGAAGATTTTCAATGTTTACCTCATTATTGTGAGTTATGAGGTAAAGATTTACAATACCTTCTTCCTTTTCTTCATATGAACTTGAAATATCACTATCTTTCCAAATGACCATCATATTTTTTACTCTTTATAGTTTCTTTGGATTCCTTTTTAGTAGAGGGCAATTCGACTTATAATGCCCTGGCTTGTTGCACTTGTAGGGTATGATATTTTTTTTCTTAACTATCTTGCTTCTTACTCAACCATTCTTTTGGGGAGCTTTTTGAATTTTCTAATGAGTAGCCACCAAGTTCTCATCTCCACTTTCATTTCTTTTAATCTTCATCCTTCGACTCATCACTTTCTTCTGATTTAGTAGTTGACTTGAATGCGATGGTCCTCTTCTTCTTTATTCTTCTTCTTCTTCTTCTTTATTTTGATGCATGTTTGACTCATGTGTCATAAGTGAACCTATCAATTCTTCCATGGATAGCTTGCTAAAATCTCTCACTTTTTGAATAACTATCATTTTAGCTTTCCAAGCCTTTGGCAAACCCCTAAGAATCTTATAAACAAGCTCATTGTTAGAGTAGTTTTTGCTAAGATCATTTAAAGCATTTATAATATCAGTAAATTTAAAAATATATCAAAAATTGACTCATATTATTTATTTAAATAATTTATATTTATGAATGAGTAAATTAATTTTGAACTCTTTAACTTAACTTATTTCTTTATGAGTAATTTTAATTTGCTCCAAATTTTTTTGCAGAAATACAAGTAGATATTCTATTAAATTTATTAACATCTAAATAGTAATACAGAATATTTATGATTTCTGTATTTAGCTAAGCCATCTTTTTATCAAACTCATCTCAATCCTTTTCTGATTTGGGAGAGAGCACTTCATTGATTAAAATTATGGGTGTGTGAGGTCCATTAGTTAGAACTCCCTATATATTATAATCAAATACTTGTATAAAAATTTTTTACGTGCTTTTCAAAATGTATAATTTGTACCATTGAAAATGGTGGCCTAAAAGTCGATTGTCCTTCAGCAAGTGAAGAACCAACTGGGGTTGCCATAATCTTTAACTTAAGACTGTTAGGTCAACAAGGATATAAGAGCACCTGCTCTGATACCAAGTATTGCCTAGAAGATTAGCAACCTAAAAGGGGGGTAAATGAGTTTTTCAAAAATTTCTAGCAAATTTAAATTGGAACAATTATATGCTTTGAATAATTTAACTTTAGTACAAGCAATGTGTATGAGATGTGTAGTAGTGGAATTTAAATCAATGAATGAAGAAATGCAAGAATAAAAAATAAGAAAATAAAGTACATCATAAATATAAAAATTTATAGTGGTTCGATATTATTTCACACCTACGTTCACTCCTTAAGCTTTTCTTAAGAATTCTACTATAATTAGTCCGATTACAGTATGATTATTTTACCCAGACTCACAATCAAACTTAGTTGATTTTTTGAGCTCACCAACCAAAATCTTATCTAATTATTTTTAGATTACAATCAAACCTAGTTGATTTTTTGAGCTCATCAATTAAAATCTTATAATATCCAATTCTGGACTTGGATGGGCCAAACCTAAGTTCTTTCATCCCAAGAAATTTATAAAAAATCCAAAATATAAGAGATAAGAAATTCAGTACAAATAAAAAGATAAAAGAAAAACTCTTTAAGCTCGAAGAAGATGCTAAAAGATGGCTCTTTTGAAGCTTAAACTTCTTTTCTCGTGAAGCTTGAGAGGTTATAGTTGATGGAGAAGAAGATCTCTCTTGAAAGCTCATTGAAATATTTGTATAAACAATTCCTCTCTCTTTTTTAAGGATATTAAATTATGGCTCTCTTAAATGATGTATTTTCTTTTCAATCCTTTTCTCTTACTTTCTAAATAATTTTTTAGCTTTTAATAAGCTTGAAAGTAGCTGGTGAATGAGTTTTGACTGTTGGAAGGATTGAATTAGCCATTAGAGATAAAAACTAGCCATTATAAAAGTATAAAAAACTAACAATTAAAGCAGTTCCTGTGTCAAGATTTGATCCGTAGTCTTCAAAAGTCGACTCAAGCTGTCCATGAGTTGTAGAATCCATGAGTCAGCTTTTGTAAGGATTTTGAAAATACAATCTTATGTCTTCACTGAGAGAATTGACTCGAGTCCTATAGGAGTCGACTCACAGTTCATGCCAATGAGCTCCAATGTATCAGAGTCGACTCTTCATCATCAGGGATTGACTCCTCTTGAAAAAACTTGTACAAAATTATCCTTTGAAAGTGCTTTAGCTTGGTATTTTTAAAAGAATTTTTTCATGAATAATTTTTTATTGTAAGCATCTAAGAAATCCTACATCCATTCTTGAAATATATGATTATTACTATTTTACTTAATATTTGTTATCATCAAAATTAGTCTTAGGGTGAGCAGTTTCACACTGATCTTGATAGGCCATCAACTAAGAATTAGTGAATACCTTTGACTTCTTTACCCCAAGTTCTTTGGCGATATAAAGTCCAGCTATTAAGGCCTCATATTCAGATTGATTATTAGAGGCTTTGAAATCAAACTAAGTACATACTCTGTTATAACTCCTTTTGAGTTCACTAGGATACGCCTTGCTCTACTCTCGAACGTATTTGAGGCTCCATCAATATGTAGAATCCAAATAGAGTCAACATCCTCCTCCTCGAGTTTGCTTGAGTTGGGATCTTCATTCGGAATAGTGCACTTAGCAAATAAAGTCCACTAAAATTTGAGCTTTCATGGAAAGCTGAGGATGATAGTCAATATCAAACTCGCTGAGTTCAACCACCCACTTAGCCATCCTTCTTGAAGTATCTGGTCATTGCAATAGTATTTTCAGTAGTTGGTCGGTCAAGACGGCCATAGTGTGAGCTTGAAAATATGGCCAAAGTCATCGCACTGAAGCGATGAGCATGAAAACCATTTTCTCTGCTCAAGAAAACCTGGTCTCAGAATTACATAGGATCCTACTCATCTAGTAGATAGGTCTCTAGAGACTTCTTTCTTCTCGAATGAGTATCGAGCAAACTAGATCAAGTGAGACAGCTAAATAGATGTATAAAACTCACTGGTGCTCGATTTTGATAATAGAGGTGATTCGAGGTAATTCTTGAGCTCTTCAAATATTGTTTGGTATTCTTTTGATTTGGTGAAATATTTAAGTTATTGTAAGATTTAAAAAATAAAGACATCTTTCAACTATTTTGGAAACAAATTGGTTGAGGTTGAGGACCACCATCCGACCTGCTAGATGCTACACTTCCTTTCTTGTGGTTGGATACCACATATTCAGGATTGCTCTTATCTTCTCTAGATTTACCTCTATCCCTTGCCTCATCACCATAAATCCCAAAATTCTTTTTGAGATTATACTGATGGCACAAATGCTTGGATTAAGTCTCATCTAGTGTCACCTTAGCGCACCGAATGCTTCCTCCAGATTGATGGTGTGGTGGTTAGGTTACAAGCCCTTTACCAACATGTTATCAATGTGGCCAATTAGATCTTCAAACATTTTGTTGATGAGGCGTTATAAGTTGTAGCGGCATTTTTCGATCCAAAAAGTATGACTCTATAATAATACAGACCTCTTTCAATGATAAAGGCTATTTTCTCCTCATTTGGATACCATCCAAATTTGATTGTAACTTGAAAAGGCATTTATAAAGCTCAGCAACTTATATCCCGAGGTAGCATCAATAAGCTGGTCGATTCTTGGCAACGAGAAGCTATCTTTAGGGCAAGCTTTGTTGAGGTCATTATAGTCCATACAGATTCTTCATTTGCTATTAGCCTTTTTACTATCACAATGTTGGCCAGCCAATTGGGATAATGGGCTTTTCAGATAAAGTTGGCCACCAAAAGTTTGCCAACCTCTTCATCAATTGCCTATTGCCTCTCTAGGATGAAGCTTTGTTCTTTTGTTGGATAGGTCCATGCTTTGGATTGATGTATAACCTATGTATAATAATGTCAATTGGTATACCTAGCATATCTGAAGCCAATTAGATAAGTCCACATTCTTCTAAAGAAATTCCACCAACCGATCACGAAGGTTGATGGTCAGTAGAGACTTGACCTGGATAGTTTTGCTCATCTCATGTTCATTTGGCAGAATAAAATTAATTGCTCCATCAGTTCACCTCATTCCTCTTCATCTCGGTGGTCTAGTCCTTTAATAGGCAAAGATTCCAAAGGTTTCTTCCTTTAATTGTCATCATAAAATATTGTCAAATGAGCTAGTGATCTCATCAGACTTCACTGACCCTATGCCTAGTTGGGAATCACATGAGGGGATAACAAGTCGACACTATGGCACGGAGCGCATTAAGCTCGGGTTAGCCAAGGATGGTATTATATGCAAACAGAACTTGGATGACAAAAAAGTTAGGTGGATGGTAACCTATCGAGGTTCTTGGCTAGCAGTAACTAGAAGTATAATTTTTCTACTTTGATTGAGTAATTAGAGAACCTGACCAAATGTGTGTTTACTTCTTTAGTCGGTCTATAGATAATTTCATCCAAAGAAAAGTACATAAAATAACATGTCTGTCGAGCTTTCATAATCTACTAATATCCTTTTATATCATAATTAGCTATCATCATAGAGATGACCATAGCATCATCATGAGAAGTTTGAAGTTTGAACTCCTCGCAAATCTTTATTTGAAAATGTAATCAAACTCCTCGCAAATCTTTATTTGAAAATGTAATGACATCTTTAGTACACCTCCTCTTTGGCAAGTGATTTTCTGTTTAACTTGTTACCCCTCCACCATCACCCCATGATCATATTGATAACTTGAGCTGTTGGTCGATTATTGTTTTCCTTTTTGGTTGGGCACAAAGCTAGTTCATTAGTGGGACAATTCTCCCAGCCTCGAGCATACTTTCCAATGTAGCCTCATCGGATCAAAGCTTCAATTTCATCCTTGAGTTGGAGGCAATCCTCGATGTTGTAGTTGTGATCTCGATAGAATCTACAATATTTTCACCTTGTTCATCTATCCATCAGGCCTTTATTGGTTGGGGCCTTCGAAGATAACCCTGACTCTCAATTTTCATAAGGATTTGAGCCCGAGGAATAGACAAGGGGGTGTAGTTCTAAAACCAATGGGGAGGACTCCTTGGTCTCAAGCTATGAGGCCGATGTGGGACCTCCCTTTCAGTGTGTGTGCTGCTTAGCTCCTCTTGGGCATGCTTCTTATTCCTGACGGCTCTCCTACCCTCAGATCAATGCCGATCAATTTGTCCCTCCTTGGCACAAGCATATTTTTGAGCTCGCATGAGGAGCTCAATGTAGTTCCTTGGAAATTTTGTTCAGAGAAAAGTAAATCTGAAACTCCGAAGTCACCACTTCATAGTTGACATAGTAAACCCTCAGTCGAGGTCACAAAATCTCCAATATGATGGCATTAAGCCAAGCTATGTGCTCTCTCAAAGACTCTGCTTCTCTTTGCTGGATAGAGAAGAAGTTGTTTAAATTTTATGGCTGCCCTATGCTGCTACTAAAATGCGCTACAAACTATCTTCCCAACTACTCGAATGAGTGAATAGAGCCTGATTGAAGATTGGAATATCACATCTGAGTGGACTTTTTAAGGATGGAGGGAAGGCAAGACAAAGAAGGACATCAAAAGACCCTTGAATCATCATGAGAGCCTTATTGCTCTCAAAGTGGTTGAATGGATCTGAGGAGCCATCATATGGCTTCAATTATGGTATCTTGAATTAAGCTAGAATTTGTTCGTCTATGATATGACTAAAAAATGAGGGATGCATGTCAAAGCTAAAGCCATCCACTTACCCCTTACTGCTATCCTAGAGGACTACCAATCTATGATCGATCTCCTCAACCTTGTGATCGAGATTAGCTGCTCTCTGAGGTTCCCTTTGGCGAACATATCCTAGAGTTGAATCCCCCCAGAAGACTCCAAAGAGTGTCAATGCTGCTCCTCTCACCTTGGGATTTGTTCGATGGAAGGCGCCTTATGGGCCAAGAGCTCTAAATGATTAGCCCGCTCAGGGCATGCCCAATCAAGGCTTCAATAATGAGATTGGTGGTTGTGGCGAGAATGGGCAGCCATGGTAGCTGGCCCTCCCATCGTTACTTTGACTTTGTTGTTGTTTGTTGGAGGCTTTGCAAGATAGCTGTAAGAGTTTGAACTTGTTGCATTAGGATAGAGATCTTTTGTTAGTCTGTGGCAGCAATGGGTTAAGACAAATTAGGATAGAGACGCCAATCCGATTGGTCACTCAACCAAAATAACTGTGGGCAAGAGCTAGTGGAGGGATGTTGTGCCCAAGTTCTCATCATGACTGGCTCTCTCCTTCTCAATAAAGCCAAAATGGCCCTCCCTCTAGCACCAAACTATTGCCGCTAAACTCCGATGGCTGATGGATGACCGAGTTGGAGGTTGGTGAGAGGACGAGCTTGGCATGCGTCAGGAGACTGAGGTGGGTGGTTTCTTCAATTTGCACCAAAAGTCCACTTGGTTGTCTAGTGGGGAACCCTCTGATATCTAAGTTAGCCGAAGTTTTAGGAACAGTCAAAACTGAAAGCAAATAATGAAAGAGAACTTCTTATGGGCCAAGAGCTCTAAATGATTAGCCCGCTCAGGGCATGCCCAATCAAGGCTTCAATAATGAGATTGGTGGCTGTGGCGAGAATGGGCAGCCATGGTAGCTGGCCCTCCATCGTTACTTTGACTTTTGTTTGTTGTTTGTTGGAGGCTTTGCAAGATAGCTATAAGAGTTTGAACTTGTTGCATTAGGATAGAGATCTTTTGTTAGTCTGTGGCAGCAATGGGTTAAGACAAATTAGGATAGAGACGCCAATCCGATTGGTCACTCAACCAAAATAACTGTCGGCAAGAGCTAGTGGAGGGATGTTGTGCCCAAGTTCTCATCATGACTGGCTCTCTCCTTCTCAATAAAGCCAAAATGGCCCTCCCTCTAGCACCAAACTATTGCCGCTAAACTCCAATGGCTGATGGATGACCGAGTTGGAGGTTGGTGAGAGGACGAGCTTGGCATGCGTCAGGAGACTGAGGTGGGTGGTTTCTTCAATTTGCACCAAAAGTCCACTTGGTTGTCTAGTGGGAACCCCTGATATCTAAGTTAGCCAAAGTTTTAGGAACAGTCAAAACTGAAAGCAAATAATGAAAGAGAACTTCTGTGATTCAAAGAAGACTTATCTGAGGGTTCTCCTTGCCCCCCTTTATATAGAGAGGAGACAAACCGATCGTTATCCTGAAAATTAGGGTGAAGTTAATATTTCGATGAGCTGGAAGCATGGGTAGTTACTAGACCCACGACTAACCATTATGGGTAGTTATTATGCTCATGATGAGCCAAGTGGGTAGTTACTATACTCACGATATTTATTGCCCGACAATCACATAAATAAAGTAAACAATCTAGAAGGTTCTACTAAGACCGTTAAAACATATACCGTCACCATACATCTAAGCTTGAGATCAATAACAATCCAATGATGACTGAGTACATGATTCGAGGAGATGAGCCATAGTGGGTAGTTATCATACCCACAATGGCAGATTTATTGCCTCATGATCACGTAAATAAAGGAAACAGCCTAGAAGATTCTATCAGGACTGTTAAAACATATATTGTCGGCATATATCCGAGCTTGAGATTGATAACAACCAAGGATGACTGAGCATATGGCCTGAGGAGATAGGTCAGTACATAACCGAGGTCGAAGAACTTCCATATTTCCGTAACACTATCCATTATAGTTGTCTAATTCACTTGGCAGATATGTCACTAACGTTGACTCCCTCCAATCTACATAACAACTCTAGAGTCTCCCTATACTATTCATCTCCCTTTTGTCTGATTTTTTCCATCAGTTAAGTAGTTTATAAGGTGCTGAATGTGCATGTAATCCTTCTACTTGGAAATATAGCTTCTCGAAATTGAGCCTCTAACCTCCTTACATACCTACCCTATTACACGATTTTGTTTGCCTCTACCTGCACCTTTCCTGAATTTCCTACTCCCATAGAACAATGTTTCCCTTCTACATCTAGTTTGAGTCTGAGCCCCGTGATTCGTATCTTGCATGCTGTGTAGAAACTTTACCTCGCTGATGAATCGACTGAGCCCTTGAAAATAGCCACCACCACTACCTCTAGACTGCCCATCTTTCCCACTTTGGCCTGCTGACCTATCACTCAAATTGTCATGGGAACGGATCCCGTTCCAATTGTCATTATCATCATTGCTATTTTGACAAGATGATTTGGGCACGCTTGGATCCAATTGTTATGAAGTCTCACTAGTATCTTCTTGGAATGCTATATCGTCAGCTACCTCAACTGAATTAGTTACTATTTACCCATCAGACTTGCCCTTCTTACTACACCAACTAGCCTTGGAGGTGGTGCACCAAATATCTAGTGATAGAATCGCTGATTAGAATCCTCGAACTCTTGTTGAGACTCCTGTTGGTTCTCTTGTCAGACTACCTATCTGTCTACATGCATGGCACGTCCCAACTCTTTCACGATGGTTCTTTTAGCCAATATGAGAAAAAATATCAGCTGATAACATCATGGTCTTGATTTAATCTCGGCCAAGATTTTCACTTAGGTGGCAACATATCTTGGTCGATACCTTCATATCATCTCGCTTGATATGTTGGCTGTTATTCTTTTATATCAGTTGAGATTCATGGGACCGATATTTTTTATATCTGATAATGGAAGGTGTTTGATATTGAAATAAACCTTGGTCGACATGAAAACCGTGAATTGAAGAGTCACAGATGGAGTGGAGGTGCAACTAGCTATGACTTAATTTAGATCGCATGTTAGATGGACCAAGTCAAGTTATTATTAGTTTGGTTGTTAATAGTTCAACGAAACCTTAGTAATTTGCAAACTCAATGATGTAACCCAATTTGACTTGGTTATGGTGTGTGGGTGTGCGTGCGTGCATATATATATAT
>KE504790.1:214740-225756 GCA_000441515.1 Elaeis oleifera | reverse complement strand
TTTGGTCTGAACCTCAATGCTCAATCAAATCGAACTAATCAGCAATCTAATTACTAATTAATCCTCTATTAATTCACTAACACTTAGCGAATTATTTCATCACAGCTTTTGCTTAAGATTAATAATCAATCATATTGATAATTTTACTCTTGAATAATTTTCATTGTCGATCAACCATCTAATCAGATAGAAACTTCTTTTGAGTGTGACCCCATAGGTTTGAACCTAAACCGGTAGCACAGGAATAAATTTTGTACCAATTGAAATGACCATCTAATAATGGTACTCAACGTCTGGATAGATCGAATGATTGCAAAGCAACATTCAAGAACTCTGGACTATGGTTATCATATAATTTCTTTGACCCAAAATGCTCAGGATAATCTAGGGTTTAACTATCAATCCTGAATGAATCATCCACATTGTATTTCAATCTTTCAAATCCATCATATGGATTACTGGGCTCAGATTTTACTAAATTAAATATAATGATGTATTATCTCCTATAAATCGGAGGGTTAATCTCATCTTGACTCACACACCGACTTTACAAGTATTTGACTGTGTCTAGAAATCTTCTGTCACTAAATTAAAATTGAAGTAGTCCGACACCAAAGCACAATGAGTTGCTTACAAGTCATCATGGTGATCTCAGATCGAAGAGATACTTATACTTATATCCTCTACAAGCTACTCTTGATAGAAGAGTGCTCCACAGTTGATTACGTTTAGTAAAATGTACTCCTATATTTATTTGCATACCATTTCA
Organism: Elaeis oleifera; assembly: GCA_000441515.1. Classification (NCBI taxonomy): domain Eukaryota; kingdom Viridiplantae; phylum Streptophyta; class Magnoliopsida; order Arecales; family Arecaceae; genus Elaeis; species Elaeis oleifera. The sequence continues at coordinate 224,987 of KE504790.1, read as the reverse complement.
GTGTCTCTATATTTTTTAATTAAGAGGACAATCAATCTATATAGCATACAAGGACCTACACTTGATATAGCTATCATCTTAGTAATAGTATATCTTTGGTCATGAATATGTTTAAGGACTAAACGATAAATCTTCCTTTATCGATTAAATAGTCCTAAGAATTTCATTACAACATAGGAGTTCGATTAAAAAGATGTACCTTTATGATGAAAAAGCTCAATAATTTTATTAATAAATAATTTATATACATTTACAAATAGCACAATCGTCAAATGATTGACTTTAGGATACAATTTTCAACAACTCCCACTTGAACTAAAGCCAATCGGTATAGTATCTTATACTTATCTTCGATTTATGTTCTTCAAACTCCTTGATGTCGAGGATTTTAGTAAGTGGGTCGGTCAGATTCTCTTTTTCATCGATCTTCTGAAGCTCGATGTCACCTCGATCCATGATTTTTTAGACAAGGTGGTAGCAATGTAGAATATGCATGGTATGCTGATGGGACTTCGATTCCATCATTTGAGCTAAGGCCCCAGTACTGTCACAATATAGCAGGACAGGGCCATCAATGGAGGGTGTCACTCCGAGCTCGTTGATGAACTTTTGCAACCACACAACTTTTATGACAGCATCGGATACTATGATGTACTCTGCCTCATAATTAAATTGGCCATAATATGCTGCTTAAAATTTTTTCACCAGACAGCTCCACCATTTAGGATAAAATATATCCTGATACACTCTTGCTATTATCATGATCTGATTGAAAACTGAAATCTATAAATCTCATAAGTTTCAAGTTAGAATCTTCATAAATGAGCCACTGATCTTTAGTATTTCTCAAATACTTAAGGATAGTTTTACAAACCTTCAGTGACTCTCCTCCGAATCATATTGGTATCTACTCACTACCCCTAATGAGTATGCCACATCTAGTCTCGTACATATCATGGTGTGCTGAATTGCTTCAGTATAGTATTAATATATATGAACTGGGATAATCTAAGCAACCTTTTAGATCTATCTCTATAGATCTTCATCCCTAGAATATAGGATGCTTCTCCCAAGTCCTTCATGGAGAACTATGATGATAGCCAAACCTTTATTTCTTGTAATACAGAGATGTCATTCCTGATTAAGAGAATGTCATCCATATATGAAATAAGAAATACAATTATAGAACCATTTGTCTATTTGTATATGCAGGGTTCTTCTGTGTTCTTAATGAAATCATACATTCTGATCTTATCAAAATGCATGTTCCAACTCTGAGAGCATTACCACAGAAAAAAATATCTCATCATAGTCAATACCATAATGTTGGCAATATGTTTTGGCAACCAAATGGAATTTTATAGGTCTCTACCTTCCCATCTGCGTCTCTTTCTTTTTGAAGATCCATTTACACCCTATGGATTTTATCTCTTCAAGTGGATCAACAAATATCCATACATCATTAATCTTCATGGATACTATTTCAAACTTCATAGCTTCAAGCTATTTATCAGAGTCAGACCTCTGTATAGCACCTATGTAGGTGATCGAAACCTTATTGTTCTCATCGAGTTCAATAGGATCACCATTCTGAATTAAGAAACTATAGTATCCGTCTAGCTGACTCGGTACTCTACTAGATCTCTTCAATGGTGCCTCTATAACAGGCTCTGAATTTGACTTAATCAAATTCAGTTCTATGAGTTCACTAGATTGTGTCGGTTCTTCTACCTATCAAAGTTCATCAAGTTCAACTTTAGAGGCATCAGTTCCTTCATCAAAAATTCTTGGCTAAAAGAATACCTTATTGCTGATGAACAACTTTATTTTTCAGCAAGATAGAAGTAATATTCTTTAGTTCTTTGGGTACCCTACAAATAATACTTATTAGATCGAGGTCCAAGCTTATCGTCTGCAAATATTTGACATAAACCAGACATCTCCAAATCCTAAGGTCAGAAAGTATCGATCTATGCTCTATCTATATCTCATATGGTATTTTTATGACTAATTTGCTCGAAATCTTGTTCAAAACATGACAAGCAATTTCAAGAGCATAACCCCAAAAAGAGATTGACAAACTTGCAAACACCATCATGTACCGAACCATGTCTCACAAAGTTTGATTCCTCCTTTCAAACACCCCATTTTGTTGTGGTGTCCCAGGAAGGGTTCATTGTGAGAGAATCTCATTCTCTTCTAGATATGTCAAAAAATTTATCAGAAAGGTATTCTCCTCCTCGATCTAACTAAAGAATTTTAATACTTTTTTTAGTTTATTTCTCTACTTTATTACAAAATTATTTGAACATTTCAAATGATTCAGATTTATGGCACACGTGTTTATGGGTTCAATATATCAACATGTACTAGACTCAGAATATTACTGGCTAGATCATCTTTTTCAGTAAAAAATGACTTGATCATCTTTTCAAAAAGATAGAACTCACAAGTCGTCAATGATTTACAATCATTGACTTCGAGGATATCCTTTTTACTTAACCTGTTCATCATATTCTTGTTTATATGACCGAGCCTACAATATCAAAGATAGACATTGTGACATTATCTATTCTAAGATATTTGTTCGGCGTGTATATTACACTAACAATTATGATATAATATAAATACCATTTTTAGTTGTCTACGTATGATTGTGACACCATTCATAATGATATCACCCAAATTATTCTTTATTGAGAAAGTAAATCCATCTTTGGCCAAAAAGCCTACGAAAATTATATTCATAAAAATGATGGACAATAGTAACAATCACTTAAAATGATATTATTAGAATTAAAATAAGCTCGATAATTTTTAAAGCCAGGACTGAACATGACTTTCATCTTCAATGTTCAGAAATCTCTTGTTGTTTCAAATCTTTTTACTAACTTGAAGTTTCTGCAATAAATTGTAGATATGAATCGAACTCTCAGTATCCAATACCCAGATACTAGTATCACAGACAGAAAATTATAAGGTGTTATCAGATAAGCACCTTGTCTAACAATCATTTACTGATTTCTCTTTATTAGCCTATTTGGATCAAGGGAAGCTAGATACAGAGGATAATTTCTCTTCTAGTATCTTAGTTTTTACAAAGAAGTACTCTGCTAGACTGGGGTTAATCTTAGACTTCTTAGTCAGTTCAGACTCCCAGCCCAAGCACGTCACTTGTGCACCTTCTTTTCTTTCTTTCTCAAAGGACTGATGCTCCACTGAAGATGCACCCTCAGAGGTGCTAAATGACTCCTTCAACATTTGAAGGATTTTCTTCAACCTGAGCATCCTCGAATTGATAACTAAATTCATGTTTCATCGCTGCCCTTATCACACATGGTATTATGGTTCTATCATTCAGCCACTTTTGATAAGTGCCTCTGACCGCATCACGTGCACTGGGCATAGAAACTTCAGGTGCTGGATCCGTAAGGACATACAAGATTCTTTCATGCTCTAAAATAATTTTCAACTTTCGATATCAGTTATCAAAGTTGAGTCCTATAAGCTTGTTACTGTCAAATAGTGAGCGAAGCAAGAGAATACTAGCCATAACTGAAAGGAAAATAAAAAATCTAAATATATATGAATTATTAAGTCTAAAGATTTAGATTTTAGTCTAAAAGTTTTTCACTATTTATATGAATTGATAGCCTCTCCGCCAATCCAAAGAATTATATTAATTTTTAGTGGGTACTAGAATCCACATAGACTGCACATGGGCTCGAATGTGGCTTGACCAATCTATGTGCATCTATGAGTAAGTTCTTAATCAATTATTTTTTAAATAATTTTTAGTAATTAATTTTACCTTAGATTATTTTTCAGTTGACTTTGGCCTTCTCTATAAGTCTTAGTTAGGTCCAACCATTAATATGACAGAACTCAGTGCATCTGACAAATGAATAATCAGGCCTGAGTGTGGCTTGGCCAACCTGATCACCGTCAAAAAATACATCTGAATCATCATATTATGAATAATAATTTCAATAACTAGATAAGCACCAAGCATGTGGCACCTCCAATGATCATCTAAACTATTGGACCCATTATCATCCAACTTAATGGAGGCTATGACTTTGTTATCTTCATAACATTATCATTTTAAGGATCTAATAATTTTAGAAGATTTAGTTACATGATTTAGAAGAATTTTGACTTGCAAGTTATAAATCCTCTAAGTAACTTCACCAAGTTATGGAAAAGACTAGAGACAAGCTGGTCCAATCAGTAAGTCGTAAATCCTCTCATTGACTTCACCAAGTCATAAAAAGGACTAATGACAAGCTAGTCGATTGGTATTTAAATCAATTATGCTGATCAACCTTAGTGACATGGGTCAACTCGAATCACTTAACGATCTAATTAAATATAATTTATCATGTTAGCTAGGTAAGTGAGATCGGTGGGAGGGATATACCATTAACTCACCATAGACTCAATCTAGGTGAGTAGCTCCCAATTAATGATCATCGATCAAGACTGTCAAACTTATTTTAGACACCAACTGGTTAATTAGTTCTGATTTGATCAGCCTAATGACTTAGGCTCGACCACTGAGCCACCATCAAGATCTATTTGGTCTAATCAAATATATAGACTTGACCAACTATAACTATTATATTTGATCTATAATATCTTTAACCTAATTTAAATCAAATTTTGATTAGATTTGATCAACTATTTTTTTAGTCCATTAAATTTTTGATTCTAACCTTAGGTCTAATCCAATTAAAAGGATCTGATTTGAGCTAATCCATGTCTTTATATTTTATACTATGTCATTAGATCTTAAATTCACAATTCTAGATCTAAAGATTTTATTCTTAATTCTTAATTAAGTATAGCATTAATATGGGTTAAAGTTGTTAATTAAAATTATTTCAATTTTATAAAATAATTTTACATAATTTTCAATGCAAATTTTCTATCTACAATATTTGAGTCGACCTCACTTTGGTATAAGTCGACTCATCATAGTGGGGTCGACGCATTCCCAAACAAAGTTGACCCATTGTGATAAATAGAGAACAACATTTTTAGCTTGCAGAGATTGAGTCGGCTCTTTTGGAAGAAGAGTCAGCTCAACAGGACTAGAGTCGGCTCCAATCAAGGTGGAGTCAACTCGTCAGGGTTTGGAGTCGACTCCCATAGGGGACGAGTCGACTCCACAAGCATATCAGCAACTTTTGCATGTTCAAACTAGAAAATTATACATGATCAGAAATAAAATCAATCATAAATTTATTTTAGATCTCATCTAAACTTATTTATGATTTTAGATTTTATTTTCAATGATTAGATGTCATTACTTTTCATGCAACTTAATGTTTTGTATCACATACAAAGATCCTAGGGTTTCAGATCTAGGAGTTTGTAGAAAAGTAAAGTTTTTTTTTCGTGCTCTTCATCATGAGCTATAATTACTTGGCACCCCTATATGCCATAAAAGAATCTCATCGAATGGGAGAGAAGATCTTTAAATCCTACATGCTCTTATGATCGGACGGCTTGATGATCAATCCAATCCGAGTACTAGTTACTAGGCATCTAATCTAGTCACATATCATATATATAAGAATTTAGATCTAATCTAAATCATATCAGATCTGATCACAATATTAGATCACATCTAAATTAGATCATAACATCACATGCATCATATAAAATCAGATTTTATTAAAAATCAACACAAACAGAGATAATCTTTTCACCGTAAGGGATAAACCTTACAGTAGGATAATCTTATCTCAATTTGTATGATCAATCAATAATTATATTCAGATCTAAGATATCAAATATTAGATCTAAATTAATTAAATTTTAGATCTAATATGCACATACGTCATATCATAATAAATCTAGGCTCTGATACCACTATAGAAAATGTAGATAATTTTATGCATATATTTAAATTTTGATATAAATCACAACGAAAATAAGATTAATCATATTAATCAAATATGCACATGATATAATTATTAATTAACCTATTTTAGGATCTACGACATGATACATGACATATAAAATCTGAAAATAAATCAGTATTCATAGATGTATGTAATAGATCATATCTATGCTATAGCAAATCAAATCTACTATCATACAGAGTTCAAAACTTGATACCTAAGTGTGGGTCGATGATCACCGCTGTTGAGAAACTATGGTAAAGGATCTTTCTTATCGCTCGCAGCAGCATAGAGTGTCTGACCTCTACGAAAAGTCCACTCGAAGCCCTGCGCTGATCGACCCCTCGGGAGTGCTAGCTCGCGCAAAAATTATGTTGAAGACTGATTTGGTTCCTTCCTTCAAAACTCTCGAACACTTTTAGAGGTTGAAGAAGGACACTAAAGAGGAGGATGAGGTGGAGGAGAAGATGAGAAGAAGAGACTCTCTTTCTTCTTACTTTTCTCTTAACCCATAAAACCCTAGACAAAACCCTACGGTTCCCATGCTAGAAAACCTCATGCCCAAGAGGAACAACCTTCCTCTGTTTTCATGCACAAGACACCCACCCCAAACTCTATTCATGCCTCCTCTCTTAGAAGCATATCCCACGATAAAACTCTTCTGAATTTATCACATAAAAATCAAAAAATTTTATGATGGGCGATAGGGTAGAGATAAGGATAGAGATTGGAGTTGGTTTTTAGTTCAAACTCAAAACACTTTTGAATTTAAACTCTACCAACTCATCCTTATCCGGATGGGTGTTGATGTGGGCGAGAAACCTTTCTTAGGCATGAAAATACATCATGTAAAACCAGAGAGATGTGAAATATTTCTCGACGTGAACAAGGGTTGGCGCTAGGGAGAAGTCCAACCAATTTGGACTCTTAGGTTCTTTCAAATTTGGTCCCGAAACAAAACTCATTTGGTTAGACACAATTGAATAAATGAAATCCAATCTAATTAGGCTCTTATATCTTTAATCAAATCTTAATTCAATTAGAAATTGATTGAACTAAAGTTCTGATCAAATCAGAAACAACCCTCTCTTAGCGATTAGGTCATCTCATAACCTAATCGGGTCAAACTTAATTGAATCCAATTCAATTAGATTTAATCTGAATCTTAATGCTCAATTAAATTGAACTAATCAATAATTTAATTGCTAATTAATCCTCTACTAATTCACTAATACTTAGCAAATTATTTCGTTGTAACTTTTGCTTAAGGTTAATCATCAATCACATTGACAACTATACCCTTGAATGATTCTCAATCGTCAATTAGCCATCTAATAAGATAGAATTTTTTTGATTGTGACCCATAGGTTCAAACCTAAGTTGATAGCATAAGAATAAATTTTATATCAATTGAATAACCATCTAGTAATGGTATCCAACGTCCGGATAGATCGAATGATTGCAAAGTAACATTCAAGAACTCTGGACTATGATTATCGTATAATTCATCCCTTTGACTTTGAATGCTCAGGATAATCTAGGGTTTGACTGTCAACTCTAAATAAGTCATTCATATTGTATTTCAATCTTTCAAATCTATCACATGGATTATCTAGGCTCAGGTTTTACTAAATTGAAATATAGTGATGCATTATTTTCTATAAACTGAAGGAGTCAATCCTATCTTGACTCACACACAGACTTTTCAAATACTTGACTATCTCCAAAAATCTTTCGTCACTGAATTAGAAATTCAAGTAGTCCGACATCAAAGCATAGAGAGTTGTTTGCAAGTCATCATGGTGATCTCAGATCGGAGGGACACTTATATCCATATCCTCTGTGAGCTACTCTTGATAGTAGAGTGCTCTGCAATTGGTCATATTTAGTGAAATATATCCTTATATTTTATCTGCATGCTATAACAGTATCTCTACACTCTTTGATTAAGAGGACAACCAATCTATATGGCACACAACGACCTACACTTGATATAGCTATCATCTTAGTAATAGTATATATTTTGGTCGCAAACATATTTAAAGACTAAATGATAAATTCTTCTTTATCAATTAAAATAGTCCTAAGGATTTCGACACAATATAGGAGTTCAATTAAGAAGATGTACCTTTATAATGAAAAAGTCAAATAATTTTATTAATAATAATTCATATACATTTATAAATAGCACAATCGTTAAACGATTGACTTTAAGACATCATTTCCAACATCAGCTGTGGATGGTCCGGATTCAGTTACGGAAGAATTGGACCATTTTCATTCTTTTATAGAATGAAAATCGGAATGAGACTCCCCCCAACCAAGTGGCTGGAATGGGAGTACCCATTTCGATTCTTATTCCCGACCTCAATTACCCCAACCAAGCACCTCCTTAGGATATTACCTATAATTAAGGATCATTTATTGCACAGATCTCAAAGCACTCCAAACACTTACCATCATCCATCTATATAGATCTCAAAGCATCCTCAATATATAAATCATAATTAAGAATTACCCATAGCATAGATCTCAAAGCACTCCAAACTCCATTCATCCTCTTGCACAACTCTCAAAGCATTTTTAGTACATGAGTCATAATTATAGATCACCTGCAGCATAGATCTCAAAGTACTTTGAACTCCTTCATTCATCCTCCTACAAATCTCAAAGGATTGCAAACTCTATTCATCCTCATACATAGATCTCAAAACACCCCTAGTATATCACCTATATTTAAGGATCATCTATCTCACATATTTCAAAGCACTCCGAACTTCTTCATTTGTCCTGTATAAATCTCAAAGAATCCTTAGTATAGGGCCCTAGTCAAGGATCACCCATGCCACAAATTTCAAAGCATTCCAAATATTTTCATTCATCTACATGGTTAAAAGACATTCATAAATATTTAAAGAGGACAAGGGTATTTAGTTATTTGCAATAATAGGCTAATGGCATTAGCTGATTAGGGAGCCAGAGGATCATTATGAAATGATTTGGAAATTTGAATGATCAGTTTGAAACTTTTTTAAGTTGAGAAGGCATCTTTGGAATGCGTGCAAATATTAGGGGGTATTATTATAATTTTTCCTATTTAAAAAGCAACTATCAAGTTTTTTTTTCTCACTTGAAAGCAATTTAAATGACTTGGTATCAGCTGATAAATTTCAACATAATCTATTATATTCCAATCAAAGATACAAACCAACCAAAGACCTAAACAGAACATAATCCCATATTCCAATAGGCATGTGAATGATCAATAACTTCTAGGCATAACTGTCTTTGTTTCAATAAATAAATCATATTCCTCTAAGATTTTTTTTTATTTTGTGAAATAGTTCTATAAGATTTTATTGATAATGTTTTGTTGTTATCTTAACTTGTTTATGACATTTCTGGATTTTAACTCTGTTTTAGAATTTAATTCTTGGACTTCACATCTTTTCATTTAACCAGCAATAGAGATGGAACATAGGATGCTAGCCTCATTGACAATGGATATTATCTGAAATTCTAGAAGAGACGAATCATGAGATTTCTCAAGCTATGTGTCATACATTATGAAAGCGGGAGCTTATCTTGTATGAAAGATTACTTTTTACTAAGTTTCTTACTGATTTCAAGTAATTGTGTTCTAATTATAAACACTTCAGTGCAATAATCGTTAGAATAAAAGCTTGTTTGAAGGAATTTTTTCAACAAATATATGAAATTGGTCCTTAACAATTTTGCCATATGCCAATTGTGCGACGAACATGTAATATCATTTATCTTTTCAACACTCCAAATAATTAGCACTTTCATCTTCAAGGAAATGTATTGAAAAATGGCATGCCCACTAAACTTTGATTCCACAATAAAATGTAAATTCTAATAATTAATTCCATTGCAGAATTAGTTCAAATCATCTATTTTCCATTAAACGAAATACATGATTCTTAATTTTCGCTTCCATACATATGATTTTTCATGAGGTCAATATGATCTCTGTTGCTGCAAAAATCCGCCGGCGTCGGAGAAGCTGGAGTTGAGGGTGCCGCGGTCGCCGTCGGGACCTGCAAAAGGAAGTTTAAACCGGAGTTGAGATTGCTCCGGCAAGACCCTCCGACGCTCAAGTCAGTTCTCTACCTCAACAAGAATGGAGAGCTCGAACAGAAATTTTAGCAGAATTTTTAGATAGAGACGAGAGCTTAGAGAATAACATATCTGGGGGAGCCTTCTTTATAGGCAGAGGGCGCAACAGACTTGATAGTGACGCCTGTAACCGCCTGGTAGTGGACCGTTCAGGAGTTTGTTACGGAGGATAGTGGAGTAGGGACGTGGACATCGTTA
>KE504790.1:182506-204918 GCA_000441515.1 Elaeis oleifera | reverse complement strand
GGCTGGAGGTATTTTATACCCAACAATCTCTTTAGGAGGTATTTTTTTCTTACATGTATATTAGTTTTTTAAGAACAAGATGAAAAATGGAGTCTGATCTTGATAGAGAAAAACACCTAGCTAGAAGTGAATGATACAATTCAAATGCAGCTTTCTAGCATAGATTGAAAATAAACAAAATAAATATATTTAGAAGATTATTTTCATTTGTGACAACACCATAGATGTCAAGGTTTGCCAGGTGAACAAAGTAGGGTATAATGGAGTAGATTGGCAAGTAATCAGTTGAGGCAACCAATGTAGAACAAGTTTGTCTCAAGTAAGTGGCTTACAAAGCCAGCCAGCCCACAGTAATTAACACAAGCACATAACAAGTGCACAAAAAAAAAAGAGATAGTTAACTGAGGAAGTACTTGAACAATGAAAAATATGAAATAAATTAGACAAAGTGGAAGATTTGAAATTGGAAACTATTGTAACATTATCAGCTTCAACATCTACCTGAATGTTTTGATTTTTCAACTATCTTCTTGTCATGTAAGCATACATTTATCAAATAGATTGGAAAGAAACAAGTCATTAAATCTCATTAGTTTCTCCAATATCCAAATTTAAAATTTGTAACACACAAATTCATGTTTTAAATCTTACAATTCAATTAGTGTTTCTAAAAATTTTATGTTGTTTAAGTTGACATGCCAACTCATTTCAATGGCACAACCTCTATCTTTGATCATTTCATATGTGTTTAACTTTCACCTAATCTAGTCAATTGGGATGCATGAGCGTGTAAAAAAATAATGAATTCACTCACATTGCATGGTATAAAGCTTGTAATTTCTGTCAGGTGGTTGGTTCTAACAGTGGTTGTCACATAGGAAAGTTCCATATTAGTAGCACATGAAACATTGTATTACAGCTAATAACCTGCTTTAGATATGTTTAGTACAACAAACAAAGGATAGGGTGTCTAATAGGCTCAAATATCATGCAAAGAGTCTATTACTATGTGTAAATATCGACATGTTCGATTCTGAACCATTTGTGAGTCCCTTTGTTTTGATAAAGATATAATGTATGTCTAGTAGGTGCAAGTAGGCCAAGCAACTGCAGATTCAAGTTGCATCAAACCCTGTCCAGATCTGACACATGTATATTTTGGAATCCAATATGCCATTCTGTATGATTCCAATGAATACCTTGTTAGAGGTTTTGTAGTTTTATATAGATTTTATAAATCTTGAATTATTATTTTTGGACCAGATGTCAAGTCGGAGGAATTCTTGGGTTTCAGGTTGCTGGTTGGTCTCCGACTATCACCGAATTAGTTCTTTCCTTGCCATTAGTAGCTGAATAATTCTTTTATTTACTAGCCAATTTTGGACCTTAATAAGCCTAATAACTCTAATTATGGTTCATTTGGTTCATGATTCCGAATAGATTGGGATGGAAATCAGAATGGCCATATTTTTGATGCATTTAGTTTATTACTGGAATTGGAATAGGATTTAAAAAAGTCGGGATTGGATTTTGGGAGATTGAGATATTTCTATTTTCCTTATAATTAGAATGGGAATGGACTTCTATCAACCAAATAATTGGAATGGAAGTTACTCATTCTGATTTACCAGAGCCCAACTCCCCACCACCAAACATGCCCTTAATTCTTTTGTCTAGCTATTACATGCTTATGTTGCCTTTCTCCTAGAAAGTATAGGGCTGTTAAAACTTGTGATGGCCCAGTCCAATTGGACCAGCCCAAACCATCCAAAGAAAGAAACAGAAAGAAAAGAAAAAAAAAAAAAAAGAATGAAGACTCTCGTTGGGAGTCTTCATCCACCCTAATTCATCGGAGAGGAAGCCGATTCTGGAGAGGAATCGACCTCCTCTCTGCTCTATAAGTTTCCCCTCCCCCTCTAAGCGATCCCATGACAAGCATCGGCCCCCCCCCCTCTTGCTCCCGCTTTCTTTCTTGTTTTGCCAATTTTCTTAGATCCATGCTCACCAAAAATCAGAGCTAGAAACACCACCGCAGTTCAAGGTAAGCATCGATTCTTCTTCCTCTTCCAATTCTCCCATGGCCCCAGGTCTTACTGTCGGTTGCTGGCTTTCCTGAAGATCAACCTCAAAGAGAAACCCCTATTTTTCTGGATATTTTCCTTGATTCCCACCGTCTGGACTTTGCTGCCGGCTATCAACTGCTGGCCACCATCGGCTGCACCCCACCATCCACCATCGGACCTCTGATCGTGTTGCCACACTTCGCCAAAGCACGATCCACTAGCCCCCATGTCCCTCCTCTATTTGGCAAGGAAAAAAGAAAGAAAGAAAGAAGAAGAAGAAGAAGAGAAGAGAAGAGAAGGGAAAAAAAAGAGAGAGAATTCTCTCTCTTCTTCTCTCTTGAATTTTTTCTCTCTACTTTCTCTATTTGATCCATGGATCCTAGCATGAACTCAAGATGATGTTCCCAAAGATTGCCCAGAATCGCTTCAATATCCATGCAAGATGTCGGACCCGACTCCGATCATGTCGAATATCTTTGAAACCTAATGTTGATGAACCTATTAATTGACTTTAGCCTTAATCCAATCTATGCTTCATGATTTCTTAATCGAGTCATTTAGATCTGATCCTCGATCAGGAGACCCTGAATTTCTCCACTATCCGGACAGTTTGTTGGACCGATCATCTAATCTATAGTCTTCTTTCTTATGATTAAATTTATCCATTAAGAATTAATTATATTTAATATATTAAATATGATTGATAAATTCAACGAGTGAAGTTTGAAGGGCTAGGATGAAAGAGATAAGTAACCTCGACACTACTTATTTGTTTTTGAATTATCAATTATTTTATCATAAAAAAATTATTCTATATTTTATAAAGTAAGGATTGAGCATATGCATTATGAAATTCATGATTTATCGAAAGATAGTGATTTTATAAATATTTTAATATAAATGATGTTTTATGAAACATGAACTTCATATTTATGAAATTTATATTTTGTCATGAAAAGAATGATTCCTCGATTGTGTTATTATTAAAACTTATTTATGGATCATGAACTTTATGAAATTATCTAGTGTCTTATTTATGCATGATTTAAGAAAATATGATTCAACAAAATATGATTCAAGAATACTTATCTTAAAAAATATGAAAAAGACTATCAGATAGCTATGTAGGACCCTACGAGTGGGTAATAGCAATTGGCATACAACCCTACCAGTGGATAGAAATAATTGACATATGATCCTATTAGTGAGTAATAGTAATTGGTATACGATCATACCAACAGATAATAGTAGTTGGTATATGATCATACCAATAGGTAATAGTAGTTGGTATACGATCCCACCAAAAGATAATAGTAGTTGGTACATGATTATAGTCCTGTCATGGGTATAATAGTGATCTTAGCATTTAATCTAAAAGAACTATTAAGAATCATGAAATGACAAAATAATAGATGATTTATGACTTAATACATGAAGTTAACATGATTTATGAATTTTGCTATGCATTGAAAACTATGTTTATGAAAATTGCATGATTTGTGCATATGCAAGAGAATCATTGATTTATAATATACTGTTATGATAAAATTTTATGTTTCAAGTAAAATCATCTTCTCTAAATAATTAATTGATGCATGTATAAACTTTTGCTTGATCCGGATAAGATAATGTAAGATTTACTTACTGAGCTGGTGTAGCCCATATCTTTTTTTTTCTATCTAGACGAATAAGGTTATGAATGAAGGATGATCCAGGCTTCAGGGTTTATGCTAACGAGCTTGAAAATTATCTGATGATCATGGACTTGTAGCTATCTATTGATGAATTTTGAGATATGAATTTTTGATATTTGATTTTAGATTTAGTCGCTCTGACCCAATTTTAGTTTATTTGCTTGATGAATAATAGAATTAAATCATTCATTATATATTATTTATGATGGATTTTAGCTGATTATGATTGATAGGCTTTATGTTATTGAAGGCGGTATCCCTTGGTAGCATGATCGTTGTATGTCCCGGATTTGGGGCATGACATTTTATGGTATGAGAGCTAGGTTTTGATCATGGGTAGAACTTAAAGTCTAGCAATAGGTAATTACATCATATTTAGCTAGATTATATTTAATTGAATAAGATTAGATAAGTTTCTTAGAGTTTCTGTTGCTTATTCAAGGAAGCTAATTGATGCTAGTATTTTTGATAGGTGACGATGAGCAACAGAAGAGATGAAGTTTTAGCAAACCGTGCCACTAAGAGGAGAAGAACAAGAGAAACTACGAGGAGAGATGCCAACCAATTGGTTGAGCAGGCTCCTAATATGCCAACCACTCAGATGGATATTGTTGGAGTTTGTGAAGTAGTGGCTCAGCTTATTCAGTAACAATAGTAGACACAAGCTGCTCCTCAACCTACAACATCTTTAGAGTCATTCTATGAGAGGTTTAGAAAGCTCAACCCACTACTATTTGAAGGTGGACCTGATCTTCTAGTCGTGGAGACTTGAATTTGGAAAATGAAAAAGATGTTTGATGTACTACAGTATCCTGAGGATATAACGGTTAGGCTAGCCATTCCCATAATAAAAGAAAATATCAAGTTTTGGTGGACTACTATAAAAGCTGCATATGGGAATGCTAATAATCAGTTGACATGGGAGGAGTTCAAAGAGATGTTTTATGATTAATATCTTTCTAAGTCAGTGAGATTAGCAAAAGAGAATGAGTTTTTAGCTTTGAGGCAAAAGGATGACATAATAGTATAGAAATATGAAAATAAATTTAATGAGTTAGGTCGATTTTGCCCTCAGTTTATAGAGTCTAAAAGAAGCAAAGTAAATAGATTTGAGCATAGTCTAGCATATAAAATTCGGTCTCGCTTGTCCTCTCACCTTTTTAACAACTATAAGGATGTACTAGAATGAGCTTTGAAAGTTGATTCAGATATTAAAAGATCAGAACAAGAAAGGGATAATAGGAAGAGGTCTAGACCCATAGAAACTCGGAGTGATTAATATGATAACTTAGAGAATAACTCTAATAAGAAGAAAGGAGCAGACTTGTGAGTATTATGGTAGAAATAATAGTGGGCCTTGCTGTAAGAAACTCGGAATGTGCTTTGAATGTGAGAAGAAGGGATATTTGGCATGAGATTATCTTAACAAAAAGAATGGCTCTAAGTCTGCCAAACTCACTGATCAAAACTAAAAGAGAATACACGAGTAATTACTTTGACAGAACAGGATGCCAATATAAATGATCAAGTTGTTATAGGTACCATTATAGTCAACCCATAGATGCTTATATGTTAATTGATTATGAATTTTTGTCATTCCTTTGTATCTTTCAAGTTTAACTATATATTTAAAGAATTGAATAGGCCACTATATATTATCCCTCCACTTAAGAAAAGTTATTCTCACTGATGCCTTGTTTAAGAATTTTGTCATTTTAGATAAGAAAGATAGGATTGATGGAAATTGATCTAAGAGTATGGTAAAGATGATATGAAGATTAAGTATGCTTAGTTGTTAAAGAGTGAAGATATATTAAGTTTTGAGCATGAAACTTTTTTTTAGGGAGACAGAATGTGATGGCCCGATCTAATTGGACTAACTCAATGGAAATCAGCCCAAACCCATCCAAAGAAAGAAATAGAAAAGAAAAGAAAAAAAAGATGAAGACTCCCATTGGGAGTCTTCTTCCACCCTAATTCATCAGAGAGGAAGCCGATTCTGGGGAGGAATCGACCTCCCCTCTGATCTATAAGCTTCCCTTCTCCCTCTAAAGGATCCGACGACAAGCACCTCCCTCCCTTCCTCTCTTCTTGCTCCACTTTTTTCTTATTTTGTCGATTTCTTAGACCCATGCTAATCGAAAATCGAAGTCGGAGACACCATCGCAGTTCAAGGTAAGTGCCGATTCTTCTTCCTCTCCCTCTTCCCATTCTCCCCATAGCCTCAGGTCTTGCCGCTAGCCATCGGCTTTGCTGAAGATCAACCTCAAAGAGAAATCCCTATTTTTTTGGATGTTTTTTTTGATTCCCACTGTCCAGACCTCACTGCCGGCTATCAACTACTGGCCACCATTGACTGCACCCACCACCCATCATCGAACCTCTGATCATGCCGCCGCACCTCATCAAAGTATGAGCCACGAGCCCCTATGTCCCTCCTTTGTTCGATAAGGAAAAGAAAGAAAGAAAGAAGAAGAAGAAAAAAGAAGAGAAGAGAAGAAAAGAAAATAAAGAGAGAGAGAATTCTCTCGCTCCTTCTCTCTCTAGAATTTTCTCTCTACTCTCTCTATCTGATCCATGGATCCTAGCATGAACTCAAGATGATGTTTCCAAAGATTGTCCGGAATCGCTTCAATATCCATGCAAGATGTTGGATCCCACCTGATCATGTCGAATATCCTTGAAACCTACTATTAATGAACTTATTAATTGACCTTAGCCTTAATCTAATCTATGCTTTACGATTTCTTGATCGAGTCGCTTAGATTTGATCCAAGATCAGAAGATCCTAAATTGCTCCACTGTCCGGATAGTTTGTTGGACCGACCATCCAATCTATAGCCTTCTTTCTTATAATTGAATTTATCCATTAATAATTAAATATATTTTAATATATTAAATAAGTTTGATAAATTTATCGAGTGAAGTTTGAAGGGCTAGGATGAAAGAGGTAAGTAATCCCGATACTTCTTACTTATTTTTGAATTATCGACTATTTTATCATAAAAAAATTATTCTATATTTTATAAAGTAAGGAGTGAGCATATACATTATCAAATTCATGATTTATTAAAAGATGGTGACTTTATAAATATTTTAGTATGAATGATGTTTTATGAAATATGAACTTCATACTTATGAAATTTATATTTGGCCATGAAAAGAATGATTCCATGATTGTGTTATTGTTAAAACTTATTTATGGATCATGAACTTTATGAAATTATCTAGTATCTTATTTATGTATAATTTAAGAAAATATGATTCAATGAAATATGATTTCAGAATGTTTATCTTAAGAAATGTGAAAAAAGACTCTCAGATAGCTATGTATGACCCTGCAAGTAGGTAATAGCAATTGGCATACGACCCTACCAATGGATAAAAATAATTAGTATATGATCCTACCAGTAAGTAATAGTAATTGACATGCGACCCTACCAATGGATAATAGTAGTTGGTATACGACCCTACCAATGGGTAATAGTAGTTGGTACATGATTATGGTCCTATCATAGGTATAATAGTCATCTTTATATTTAGTCTGAGAAAATTATTAAGAATCATGAAATAACAAAATAACAGATAATTTATGACTTTATACATGAAGTTAATATGATTTACAAATTTTTGCTATGCATGAAAAATTATATTTATGAAAATTGCATGATTTATGCATGTGCAAGAGAATCATTGATTTATAATATATTATTATTATCAAAATTTTATGTTTTAATAAAATCATCTTCTCTAAATAATTTATTAATGCATGTATAAACTTATGCTTGATCCGGATAAGATAGTGTAATGTTTACTTACTGAGCTGATGTAGCTCATATCTTTTTTTTTCTATCCGAATGAATAAGATTAGGAACGAAGGATGATCCAGGCTTGGAGGTCTATGCTAGCAAGCTTGAAAATTATCTGATGATCATAGATTTGTAGCTATCTATTGATGAGTTTTGAGACATGAGTTTTTGATATTTGATTTTAGATTTAGTCACTTTGAACTAATTTTAATTTATTTGCTTGATGAATAATAAAATTGAATCTTTTATTATATATTATTTATGATGAATTTTAGCTGATTATGATTGATAGACTTTATGTTATTGAAGGCGGTATCCCTTGGTAGCATGGCCGTTGTATGTCCCGGATTTGGGGCATGACATTTTATGGTATAAGAGCCAGGTTTTGATCATGGGTAGAACTTAAAGTCTAGCAATAGATAATTACATCCTGTTTAGCTAGATTATTTTAATTGAATAAGAGTAGATAAGTTTCTTAGAGTTTCTGTTGCTTATTCAAGGAAGCTAATTGATGCTAGTATTTTGATAGGTGACGATGAGCAACAGAAGGGATGAAGTTTTAGCAAACCATGCCACTAAGAGGAGAGGAGCAAGAGAAACTACGAGGAGAGATGCCAACCAATTGGTTGAGCAGGCTCCTACTATGCCAGCCACTCAGATGGATATTGCTGGAGTTTGTGAAGTAGTGGCTCAACTTATTCAGCAACAATAGCAGACACAAGCTGCTCCTCGACCTACAACATCTTTAGAGTCATTCTATGAGAGGTTTAGAAAGCTCAACCCACCATAGTAGTTCTTGCTCTAAGAAACTCGGAATATGCTTTGAGTGCGGGAAGAAGGGACATTTGGTATGAGATTGTCTTAACAAAAGAATGGCTCTAAGTCTACCAAACTCACTGATCAGAATCAAAAAGAGAATGCACGAGTGTTTGTTTTGACTGAGAAAGATGCCAATGCAAGTGATCAAGTTGTTACAGATACCATTCTAGTCAACCCATTGATGCTTATATGTTAATTAATTATGAATTTTTCTCATTCCTTTGCATCTTTCAAGTTTAACTACATATTTAGAGAATTGAATTGGCCACTATATATTATCCCTTCACTTAAGAAAAGTTATTCTCACTGATGCCTTGTTTAAGAATTTTGTCATTTTAGATGAGAAAGATAGGATGGATGGAAATTGATCTAAGAGTATGATAAAGATTATATGAAGATTAAGTATGCTTAATTGTTAAAGAGTGAAGACATACCAAGTTTCGAGGATGAAACTTATTTTTAGGGGGATAGAATGTGATGGCCCAATCCAATTAGACCAACCCAATGAAAATCAGCCCAAACCCATCCAAACAAAGAAATAGAAAAAATAAAAAATAAAAAAGGAAGATGAAGACTCCCGTTGGGAGTCTTCTTCCACCCTAAGTCATCAAAGAGGAAGCCGATTCCAAGGAGGAATCGACCTCCCCTCTGATCTATAAGTTTCTCCTCCCTCTCTAAGGATCCCACGACAAACACCAGCACCCCCTCCTCTCTTCTTGCTCCTGCTTTCTTTCTCATTTTGCTGATTTTCTTAGACCTATGCTCATCGAAAATCAAAGCCGGAGACACCACCATAGGTCAATGTAAGCACCAATTCTTCTTCCTCTCCCTCTTCGCATTCTCCCCATGGCCCCAGGTCTCATCGTCAGCCATCGACTTTGTCGGAGATCAACCACAAAGAGAAACCCCTATTTTTCTTGGATATTTTTCTTGATTCCCACCATCTAGACCTCACAGCCGACCATCCACTGTTGGCCACCATCAACTGCACCCCACTGCCCATCATCAGACCTTCGATCGTGCTGTCGCACCTCATCGAAGCATGAGCCACCAGCCCTTATGTCCCTCCTCTGTTCAGCAAGGAAAAAAAAAGAAAAAAAGAAGAGGAAGAAGAAAAGAAAAGAGAACAAAAGAAAAAAAAGAGAGAGAATTCTCTCTCTTATCTCTCTCCCTCTCCTTCTCTTTCTAGAATTTTTCTCCCTCTACTCTCTCTATCCGATCCATGGACGTGAGCATGAACTCAAGATGATGTTCCCAAAGATTGCTCGAAATCGCTTTAATATCTATGCAAGATGTTGGACCCCACCCCGATCATGTCGAATACCCTTGAAACCTATAATTGATAAACTTGTTAATTGATCTCAGCCTTAATCCAATCTATGCTTTATGATTTTTTGATCGAGTCATTTAGATCTAATCCTCGACTAAGAGATCCTGAATTGCCTCACTATCCGGATAATCTGTTGGACCGACCATCCAATCTATAGTCTTTTTTTCTTATGATTGAATTTATCCATTAAGAATTAATTATATTTTTAATATATTAAATAGGTTTGATAAATTCATCGAGGAAGTTTGAAGGATTAGGATAAAGAGGTAAGTAACCCCGACACTGTTTATTATTTTGAATTATCGATTATTTATAATAAAAAAATTATTCTATATTTTATAAAGTAAGGATCAAGCATATATATTATGAAATTCATGATTTATCAAAAGATAGTGATTTTATAAATATTTTAATATAAATGATGTTTAATGAAATATGAACTTTATATTTATGAAATTTATGTTTTGTCATGAAAAGAATATTACTGTTAAAACTTATTTATGGATCATAAATTTTATGAAATAATCTAGTATCTTATTTATGCATGATTTAAGAAAATATGATTTCAATGAAATATGATTCAAGAATGCTTATCTTAAAAAATATGAAAAAAGACTCTCAGATGGCTATGTTTGACCCTGTAAGTGGGTAATAGCAATTGGCATACGATCCTACTAATGGATAAAAGTAATTGGCATAGGACCCTGCTAGTGGGTAATAGTAATTGGAATATGACCCTATCAATGAGTAATAGTAGTTGGTATACGATCCTACCAATGGATAATAGTGTTAGTACATTATTATGGCCTCTTCACGGGTATAATAGTGACCTTAGTATTTAGTCTGAGAAAGCTATTAAGAATTATGAAATGATAAAATAATAGATAATTTATGACTTTATACATGAAGCTAACATGATTTATGAATTTTTACTATACATTGAAAATTATGTTTATAAAAATTGCATGATTTATGCATGTGCAAGAGAATCACTGATTTATAATATACTGTTATTATAAAAATTTTATGTTTCAAGTAAAATCATCTTCTTTAAATAATTTATTGATGCATGTATAAACTTATGCTTGATCCAAATAAGATAGTGTAAGGTTTACTTATTGACCTGGTGTAGCTCATATCTTTTTTTTTTTTTTTTCTGTCCAAATGAATAAGGTTAAAAATGAAGGATGATCTAGGCTTGGGGGTTTATACTAGTGAGTTTGAAAATTATTTGATGATCATGGTCTTATAGCTATCTATTGATAAGTTTTGAGACATCAGTTTTTGATATTTGATTTTGGATTTAGTTGTACTGAACCTAATTTTGATTTATTATTTGATGAATAATAGAATTGAATCTTTTATTATATATTTTTGTTGCTGCTGAAATCTGAGTCACGGTCGGAAGAAGCTGGAGTGATGGCATGTCCTCCCAGCTGAAAAATTTACAAGCAATTCCTAACCAGAGTTGGCTCCGGTGGAGACCCTCTGACGCTTAAGTTAGATCATAGAAAATAAATGAGAAGCAGTGTTGATGAGATTATAGTTGCATACCTTAGGAGGTCCCCTGTAGATCTTTTCGTAGGATGAAATCGTATAACCGTTGAGAGAGATCATGGGGGTGATTCAGGTGCATGAAGAGACTCCCGATCGAGATCGATGGGATGGTTATTGCACTTTTCTTTTCATTCCAAAATCCACTGAAAGTCATGGGTGATTTTGAGTTTTGAATTAAGGTGCAAGTGAGATCGGCCCTATGACTTTAGTTGAGGATTCAGTGTAATTTGATGGAGATGGGTGCTAAGGGGAGAAAATGGCTGAGTTGGGTTTCTCTTAGTGAGATGAGGATCGGTATGGCCAAAGTCAGAGCCTGGTTTGCCTAAGTATCTCACCATCTGTAGTTGTCAGTATTGAATGCCAGTCGCTATGAAGGTAGAAGTAAATATGACGATGAAATCAGGAATAACCGATCCTTGAATTCTGCTTAGGACTATGGTTTAGGTTCAACTATCATTATGAGCTGAAACTAGGATCGGACCATCTTACTGCATTCATCGGCCCATGACTAACTGTCTGCCCCAGTGTTCTACCTAAGGAGAAAATATCTCCCAACACATGCTCCCTACTCTCGAGTTCAATTTAAGCGAAGGGAGTACCAGAATTTTGATTGGCCGAACATGCATCATCCTTCACATAAAAGTGGAGCATATGCTTCTTGGGTGAATCATGGGGCCATTGCAAACTGCAATCATGACCATGGGGCAATTAGCAGAATCAAAAAAATGGTGTACCTTATTTCCTATGCATATCATTATTTGGCTGATGACACCTCTTTGCTATCTGCGGATTGTACTATGTGTCAATCATCGAGCAGCCGAACAGGATTCAATATTTGGATAGTTTCGACTTTTCATGTTTAAAAGGGACAGCCTTTGACTGTTCCCTTACGTTCTCAGACCTTCTTTCTTCTCTTCTTGCCTTCCTTCATGAGAGTTTTTTCGATTCGTCAATAGTTTTCATCAAGTAATCATCCTCATCTTCTCGAAGAATCGCCATCTTCTCTCTTCTTATTATGCCACAGCAGGTTAGTTTTTATTCTCCCCCCTTTTTGCTTCCTTTTCATCTTCTTGGTTCAGTTGTCTCCAGCATCTTTAATGGTGGAGTTAGGAGTTACAGTGAAAATTATTTTTCTAAATCACTTCTTATTTTGAGAATATTCCCATTAGCGGCGGTGAGGAACATGGCGCCACATCTTTCACTCCAGGCCAAATTGAGTCTAGGTTGGGTGTGAAGGGGTTGAATCACATTAATGTTCGCTATTGAATCCCATCTACTTTTGGATTAGAGTCTCCTAGTCCCTGTGGTAGAGTAAGCAATCCTCTTTCCGATAGGATAAGTTTGTATGAAGAAGCTTTTAAAGCCAGACTTAGGCTCCCTATTCATCCTTTCGTCATCAAGATTTTTCATTTCTTCAATCTTCCTTTGTACTCTATTATTCCAAACTCCTTTCATTTTATCATCAATTTTTTAGTTCTTTGCTCTAGAGTCGGGGTCCAACCTTCTTTACCTCTTTTTCGATCCTTCTACACCATAAAGAGGTGTATCAGAGATTGGTGGTATATCTCTCCACTGAGAGGAGTCTCTGTATTGATAAAAGGGGCTTCATTTTCAGTACATAATTGGAAGGTTCGGTTTTTTTTCATTTTCGATCTTTTGTAAAGGAGTGGGGATGTCCACACTAGGGTCAATCGAGGGATTCTGAATCCCAGATTCCAAAGCTGGGACACGAAGATCAAGAGTGCTTTAAAACTTTGAGGGGATATAAAATTTTTTCACTAAAGGAGTTGCTATCAGAGCAGTCTCTCTTTAATACTGGTGTTAGCCCGATCGATCCTAGAAATGAGGAGAGCTTCATTCTACCTCTTAATGCCTCTTTTGTAGCCTTTCACTGATGTTGAACCTTTTCATAGCAACAATGAAGTCTGAAGAAGTAAAGAAGCTACTGAGGGGATTGTCGAAAGGGTGGCACCTTCTTTGTTCGCTGGAGTTCCAAAGAACCTAAAGCTTGGGACAAAGGTAGAAAAGAGAGGCCTCCATCGACTTCAACTTAAGAGAGAGCTATTTCGGCCCTTCCCTCTCAAAGCCAACTTTCGGAACCTGCTATGCTTCCCACCTCCCAAGTTGGTTTGGTATTGGCGGAGTCAGATTCTACTGGAGAACTGATGAATCAAGAGCAAGATAAGGGTTTGTCCACTACCAAGGGGGTTTTCGATAGCTAAAAAAACTCCAACCATGCTTTTGAAGGGTATGCTCCTCAATGATGGTCTAGAGGAGATCAAGAAAGAAGATAGTGTGCATCAGTAGAGATAGATGATCTCCACTTTTATAAGGGTGAATCTGCTTTTGTTTCTTTTTTTCTCTTTTTTTTACTCACTCTTTATCTTATAAATGTAGGTAGAATACTATGCAGCAACCATTATCACAAAAATGAATGATGCTAGAAAAGAGCTAGTCGAAGCAGACAAAAAATGCAAGTCGAATGAAGTTGTAGAGGCCAAGGCCAAATCGAGAGTGAAATCGGCTAAAGCTGAGATTGCCCAGTTGAATAATAAGTTGAAGGAGATTGAAGCTGCATTAGCTTCAAAGAAAAGAAAAGGTTGGAAGTGCAAGCTAAGGCTATCGATGTTGAGAGAAAAGCCCAATAACAAGCCGCTAAAGCAGGACGTGCAGCTGTAGAAGCCTTCTATGCATCTACCAAATATTCAGATGAAAAACTCACCTTTAGTCAAGATGTCTTCAACACTGGTTTGGATATCTACCGCAAGAAGTGAGGGAGCACTTCCCGGATATGGATTGGGACTTTTTATACCACTTAGGAGAGGTGGAAGAGGAAGATGTCACCGGAGAGACTTCAATCATTGAGGCAAGCGATGGATTGTCTGAAGCTACCACACCTCTGGAGGTTGTCCCTGCACTAGTCTCTACTGAAGTTGCGCCACCTCCGCAAGTATTGGAGCAACCGGTCATGGTTTCATCTGATCCATCATTGGTCGATCTTTATGCCGATGTCAGGCATAACTAAACTTGTATTTTTTTTATTTTCTCTTCTATTAATCAATGTAAAAATTGACCTTTGAAATTAATGAAAGAAAAGTTTTACCTATATTTTTAGACTTATTTGCATGTGATGCTCTCCTCAATTGATCCGATGTGATTGTTGTGACCGCATGTTCACCCAATATTGGGTTAAGTATCTTCCAAGGGCCTCATCTTTAATAATTTGAATCGAAACTCTCAAGAAAAACTTACATCAGGCCTAGCAGGATGCTATCGAAGCTAAGGCAAAATTTCGAAAGCTTAAGATAAGTAACGAGGAGACGATGATGTAGAAAAGGAGTCTACAAAAGCGTTTGAAAGAGACAAGCAGAAAATACTTCTTCAAAAAATATAGGTTGACAGTGGAGTGTGATGAAATTGCTAAGTCCATCAGAAATGCTAGTTGAAAAATGGGTGCAGAAAAATTTCTTCTCAATAAGCAGTTGCAAGAAGCCTGAAATGAGATTTCAAGACAGAAATATGATTTGGCCTCATGTAGGATTGGTGATGAAGCCAAGAAAGAAATTGATAAGCTTAAAGAAGAACTTTATTTGGCTAGGGGTGAAATAAGAAATCATTATCACTCATTAGATGCGAAGAGGTCAGCAGTTGATGATGTTCAGAGTGAGTTGGTCAAGACCAGGAGAATAGTTGTCGATCTCTTTGGAGCCCTTCACAAGGATAGATCCACATTAATAAAACTTCGAATTCAGCTTACAGAACAGACGGCTACAACTGAACATGCTAAAGCAACCATCAGATCATTAGAGGATCAGCTTGCTTCGATATTGCACGATATGTCTATTGCAATCGGTGATGTGTCAACTCAGGAGATAGATCTTGGCTTTGAAGAATACCGAAGCTTAATCAGGAGGCTTTTTCTGGAGTTTGATTCTTACCTTCCAGCTTCAGACCTAGTGGGAACATCGGACGTCGAAGCTCCACCAGCCAAGGATTGATCTTTCAACCTCTGTATTTTCTTCTTTTATCTTTTGCAATCCTTTATCTTGTAACTGTTGTAAGAAATTTTCTGATAAGGAATAAGATTTGAAGCTTCAATGTTACTTTGTCATTGCATAAGTTCACCATCTCGCAAGTAGGACTTATAATTTGGATGAATTATTTTCATATTGGGATGGCTTGCCATGACATCTGTAGAGCGGCCATGTCATTAGGTTCGGTTTAGCATTTGACTAAAGTTGATGACTAAAGGGTCCTCTTGGGTTAGTCCTCACTCACAGATCCTGATCTTTAGCCCGGATGAATGTCGATGGGCTTTGGGGGTCCTCGTTGGTTATCCCCCGCTTGTAGGTTCGGATCTTTGGCCCAGACGATTGTCGACGGGCTTTGGGGGTTCTCATTGGTTCCTCCCACTTGTAGGTTTCAATCTTTGGCCTGGATGAATATCGACAGGCTTCGAAGGTTCTTGTCGGTTACCCCTCGCTTGTAGGTTCCGATCTTTGGCCCGAACGAATGTCGACGGGCTTCAGAGGTTCTCATTGGCTACCCCCTACTTGTAGGTTCCAATCTTTGGCTTGAATGAATGTCGACGGGCTTCGGGGGTTCTCATTGGTTACCCCCCGCTTCTCCTGATTACTAAAGTTTCTTGGGTGTTGACCCACTGAAGAGTGGCTTCGACCTTCAGGGATCCTCAAGGGTTAGCCCCTGCTTCTTAGTAGCAGAGGTTTCTGCTACTTGTTGGGATAAAAATCATTGCGACTGATCGGACATCTTCTTAGAATCAAAACATCCATTCATGGCATACCATGGGACTCCTTCTGCCATAATGGCAGATGAAATTTTCTAAGGAAATTAATTAATGGTCTTCTCTAAACCACTTGCTGGTTGCCATGTAGCAAGTTAGGGTGGCCTTTGAAGTGCTCCGCTGACTTTGCTTTGATGAGAGGGAGGCGCAGTGAATAGCGGTGATGGTTGAAATTTCAAAATGTGACACGTGGGGGATCTGAATTGGCTCTCACATGGGTGCACTTCTATTTGGATCTTCTATAAATTGCCCTTTCCTACCACTGGTGTACCCACAAACTCCTTCCCTCTTCTCACTCTTTCCTTTCTCCTTCCTGAGGGACCATGGAGCCTGCTCCCCATCAAATTAAGGAGGCCATCAAGAAAAAAGTGGAGTTCCTTCAAGGGAAGGGCTCCACTAAGAGGGCAAGGATGACGCCCAATGAGCCCCGTCTAAGGGCTCTTGGTGAGGGCTCCTCAGCTGGTGTGATGCTCTGCCCTAGGATCGTCAAGGAGGCCTTTGTAGAGGCCTGCCTCCACTGCGTCGCTGAGTTCATGGCCTCTGAGGCCTTCAAGGGAGAACTTCTTGATGCCTCCATGATTAAGTTTGTGTAGGACTTTGAGAATTGCAAAGCCCACATCAAGTACCTAATACCGCAGCTGGATTTGCACCACCTTCACCTCGAGAACAGTGATGATGAGGTCAGGGCATTTTCTTCGAACGAGGAATGAATTCTCCTTGTCCTGGATCTTGGTCTTAGTGCGGCTCAGGAATTATGGTCCTAGAGGAGTCCTTGTTCTTCTTTTCTTTTTTCTTTGTGTTTTTGTTATTGTCTATCTTCCTGTCTTCTGTTTGTAAACATTTGAAGTAATGAAAATGAGTGTTTATGTGAATGTTTATGCATACCTTCTCTATGATTTTTATCTCTTCCTGATATTTTTCTCCTTTTTTCTCTTATTAACTTTGAACTCTTTACCTCGGACATGAGAATTGTAGTACCATGCCACCTTCTGTCGATAGGCCTCTATCCTCACTCTTGCCTTCTCATAGGTTTTCTCAAGCAGATCCAAATTTGCCCGAAGCCGTTCATCATTACTTTGGTCATCATAATTTTTGACCCGATGTGAAGGGAGTCCGAGTTCTACAAGAATGACAGCTTCGATTCTAAAAGAGAGGTTGAAAGAAGTCTTCTCCATCAGAGTTCTCTATATGGTTCAGTAGGCCCATAAGATATTGTATAGCTCATCGACCCAGACTCTCTTGACTCGATCGATCCTAGTTTTCAGCCCCTGCAAAATGATTCGGTTGGTAACTTTGGCTTCTTCGTTGGCCTGAGGATGGCCCACCGTAGTAAAATGCTGGGAGATGCCACGATCTTGATAGAATTTAGCAAACCTTGAGCTTATGAATTGGTGACCATTGTCTATAATAATCATCCGAGGAAGACCGAACTTGGAAATAATAGCCTTCCAAGTAAGTCGGTCACTTTGGCTTTGGTAATCTTGACGAGGGGCTCAGCTTCCATCCATTTGGTAAAGTAGTCAATGGCCACTAACAAATTTTTTTTGATCCAATGCTAGTGGAAAAGACCTAAGATGTCCATTCTCCACTGAGCAAACGGTCAAGGAGCGGCAATTGGAGTGAGCGGCACAGATAGCAAGTCTTAAATATTGGCATTCCACTAGCATCGGTCACACCACTTAACGAAGTCAGTTGCTTCATCCTGCTTCTTGGGCCAATAATACCCTTGCTGAAGTAGTTTGTATGCTAGGAACTTGCCAGCCAGATAATTGCCGCACATTCCTTCATGCACCTCCCAAAGAGCATATTCAGCTTCGGATGGATGAAGACATCTTAAGAGCGGTAGAGAGAAGGATCGCTTGTAGAGTCCCCCATTGTAGAAGATATAGTGGGCAATCTAAAATTTGATCTTCCTGGCTTTGAATCTGCAAGCAGCACTCTATCCCTTAAGAAGTGAACAAAGGGATCCATCCAACAGGATTCGTCATCAACTTGCAGAACTTGGGCTGAATCTTCTATGCCTGATCTTTCTAGGACTTCAAAAAATGATTACTGTGGAAGATCTCCTAGTGCAAGGGTTGCCAATTTTGATAGCAGATCAACTTTTGAATTTTCGACCTGAGGCACTTGCTAGATGTCGAAGTCTGGGACTTTCGATATCAGATTCTTCACCTTCTGTAGGTATTTTTTCATGTTTTCCTCCCAGGCTTTGAAGTCTCCTCTTACTTGTCCTGCCACCAATTGGGAATTACTGTGGATCTTAAGCTTTGACACCCCAAGCTCTTTGGTGATCCTTAGCCCTACCAGAAGTGCTTCATACTTTACTTCATTGTTGGTAGCGAAAAAGCTGAACCTTAGGACATATTCAGTAGTGAACCTTTTAGATCTGAGCAGCAATAACCCGGCTCTTGGTCCAGCGGCATTGGATGAGCCATCTATATATATTACCCAGGAGTTTTCTGGTTCTAATGACTTTGGTTCTTCTACTACATCCTCCTGAATAAGTTCGGGCATCTTCAGGTCATTTGGGATGGTATATTCTACAAATAAGTCCATCAAGATCCGTGCTTTGATGGAAAGTCGAGGTCGATATTGAATTTCAAATTCTGCAAGTTCAATGACCCATTTCATCAGTCGGTTGAGGTGTCGGGACAATGCAAAATGGCTTTGAAAGGCTGGTCCGTCAGCACCGCAATTGGATGTGCAAGGAAATATGGCCGAAGTCTTCTGGCTGTGATAATGAGCACAAAGATTAGCTTCTCCAACTTTGTGTACCTGATCTCGGTGTCATGTAAGACTCGACTGGTCTAGTAGATTGGCTTCTGAATATTATTCTGCTCATAGACCAGCATAGTGCTTATTGTCACTGGAGATATTGTCAAGTACAAATAAAGCTGCTCGCCTATATTTGGCTTGCTAAGGAGTGGCGTTGAACTCAAATATTACTTTAGCTCCTCAAAGACTTGCTGGCACTCATCAATCTACTAAAATTCTTTGGCTACTTCAAAGTTCAGAAAATGAAAAGTAGCATTTGACTGATCTCAAGACAAATCTATTTAAAGCTACCACTCGATCGATGATGCGCTGAACTTCTTTTATATTTCTTGACAGGCTCAACTCTATTATAGCTTTAATCTTCTCTGGATTGGTTTCTATCCCTCGAGAGGATATCATAAAGCTTAAGAATTTGCTCGAAGTCACTCCAAAGACACACTTAGTTGGATTTAGCTTCATTTTATACTTTCTCAATATTGTAAAGATCTCTTCAAGATCTTCAATGTGGATCTGAAAGGCCTTGCTTTTGACAAGCATGTCATCCATATAAACTTCCATATTTTAGCCAATTTGATCTTTGAAAATCTTGCTGACTAGATATTGGTAAGTTGCACCTATATTTTTAACCAAAGGTATCATCCTATAACAAAAGAGATCTCGATCGATAATAAAGGCCATTTTCATCTCATCTTCAAGAGCCATTCGGATCTAGTTATATTCAAAAAAGGCATCCATGAAAGTGAGGAGTGATAAGATCGCGATGTTATCAATTTTTGACACCGTTACTCGGGAGGGCACCAATTTTAATGTTTGACTTCTTTGATTTTTTTGTGAATATAGCTTACTAACTTTTTACTTTTTATCTTTATGCAGAAAAAAAATTCAAAAAGAGATAGAAAGCTTTCAATTTTGCTTGATGAGACAATCCTAACCCTAATCCTAACTATTTTTTAGTATTAATTACTATTTTTTAAATTAATTAAATTCACCACATAAACCTAATAAAAATTATACGATAAGAATAGAAACTTAATTGTTTAGAAGCATTCATCATATTAGATTTACTTTGGTGATCGCTGGAGACAAGATAAGCTTTCAACTTTGATTAATTTCATACATCTAATTTTATTGCATAGAACTCCTTGTTTGAAATTGGTTGTGCATATTCATCTCAAATCAACTTAAGGGCAACACCCATTAACAAGATAAGATGGAGATTTTATCATCCTTCTTACCCAAAATAACCAACCAGCATCCCGCATTAACCCAAGCCTAATTAAATTAAATAGACATTGGCCCCTAGGATAATTGAGTTCAATTTGAGTGTTGTGGTGAAGTCAAGTGCAAAGTAAGTTTGGACTCACCCTTGAAACTGGTGTCCAAAGTAAGAGATTACAAAGGCTAAGCCTAAGTGGACTCATAATTATTAATTGATTCCTTTAGCATACCTGGCCAATCCAATTGGTGTCTAAGGTAAGCAACGGAGGACCCCCACGACCCCACCTCTTCCCTGACTAATTGAAGGAAGTGAGAATAGACCCAATTTGCATTTAGACTAAGCCACTTTACATCGATCTGTTAAGTCTAAGAAACCCATAGGTGCCTAGGTTTAATTGCTTGCTAATCTGATTACAATTAACACTAAACCACAACTAATTTTTCTCATCTATCATCTTTAGGTCTAGGCTTTCTTAAGGTTCTCACCTTTAAATCTCTCTCTTTCTTCTTTTTCTCTTTCTTTTCTCCTTCTACTTTAAAAAAAAATTCTCAAACACACACATTAGGGTTTGCACTGGTATATGTACGGTAGGAGATCTCTTTATCCCGATCTAGTTGAATCTAATCCTGAAGTTGAATGGCTGATCTATGTTAAACCTGATAATCAAATGGCTGAAAATTCTGAGAACCATCTAGGCAGATGAAAAATATTTTATTCCTTCCACATATAATCCATCGATGTTTCCATCATTTTATGGGATCAAACATTCTGACTCTAGTCCTAAGGTTAAGTTGAACTTGATAGCCCAAAAATTAGATAAAGTCGATCTTCTTATAGATAAATTTCTAGTCCTTGGTCAATAATCTCCTGCGCAATACACACCACCTCTTAATTATCAAGAGATTTGTTCTATCTGTGCTAGTCCAACCCATCATGTGAGTGAATGTCCCACGGCTGCATAATTTTCACCTTTCATTCAAGAACAAGTTCAAGCTGCTCAAGGTTACTCCAAATCTGTCAATGACCCATTCTTAAACATATATAATTAAGATTGGAGGAACCACCTAATTTATCTTAGATACCTCAACAGACTCAGGTCCTGACCTAAATTTTTTTGTGAAAAACTTTCAGAAGAGGCTCCAATACCAAAATTATGCCTATAATAGAGGTCAGCCTAGTCAGCCTACCCAGCCATAATATTATAATCGCCTTCATACCCACCTCCTCAACAGACCAATCTAGCCGACGATAGATTCAACCAACTTTAACAAATGATTATGATCCAACAGCAATCCCTCGTCAGACTAGAAGCACAAATAGATCAGTTAGCTGAGTCTTCCGTAAGAAGAGAACTAGGTTAATTATCGAGCCAATCAATACTGAATTTCAAAAATGACCCACCCATCCACCAACCACCTGGATCTAGTCATCAATTCAATATCCCACCTAAGAATTCTCAATTTGAAAATGATAAAATAATCTCTGAGCTTAGAAGTGATAGGATTCTTAAGGACCCATATCAAAATCAAGTGAGTGAGGCTAGTGCTGATACTAGCCAAAATAAGAATTTGAAAGAGGATGTTAGTACTGAGACTAATCACACAGAAGAACCTGCGCTCAAAACTGGTTCCAATTTGAGTGAGAAAGATAAATGAAAGAAGAAAGCGGATGAGTTACCCAAGATATATTCACCAAGAGTTTCGTTTCCTTCAGTCCTAGAAGCTGGTTCTTCCACTCTAGAATCATCACCTCTTTCAGAACAAAAATTACTCTTGGTCATATCTGAGTATGCATGTTTAGAATCAAGTGACACCCTTTCAGTACCCATTGCTTCAAACTTAACTCCTAATCTAAAAACTCAATTCATGAGTATTTTAGAAGAACAAATAGAAAAAATTTTCAACAAACAAGAATCTGTGAATGGATTTGTAAATGATCTTTCTAAAATTAAGAACAGAGATATAAAATACATTCTGAAGATTGATAATAAATATTAAATTTATTATAGGCCATCTTTCAGAGATTGGCAATCCAAAATTATTAAATTTATCAATCCAATATTTGACACGAGGTAGGTGAGAGAATCAGCATGGTCTGACTGAAGATAGTAAACTTAGCACTTTCTGAGAGACAATCCAGCTTTTACTTTGCTTTCTTTTGCATTTTATTTAGGTTAATCGAGTCTTGATTCGTATCTTTGTAGGGATTTGAAGACAATATTGATTAAGGTGGGAAGAATAAATTTGAAAGACTTCTAGATCAGATGATATCTCTCCTTTTCTTCTTTTGTATACACCCTTCATTTTTTCTACTCCATTAAGGACAATGTCGATTAAGTTGGA
>KE504790.1:170040-181706 GCA_000441515.1 Elaeis oleifera | reverse complement strand
ATATATTTTACATTTATTGAAGGTATTTTAGTATTTTATGGTGCTAACATCATCTAAAAAATTTAATTTCATAAATAATTAAATTTTCTTACAAAAATAGATAATTTTAAAAAATATGAAATTAGAGCATATTTATGAAAAATAGATGTCAATATAATTGAATAATTTTAAGCACCAAAATAATAAAAAATTATTAAGTAATTTAATGTATATTTTTTTAAATTTTAGGTACAAATCGGAGCAAAAATCAAGCTAAATATCCTAAAATAATTTATTGCCACCGACGGTAATAAATTATTTTTAGGTATTTTGGCTTGATTTTTGCTCCGATTTGTGCCTAAAAATTAAAAAATATATACATTAAATTGCTCTATAATTTTTTATCATTTTGATGCTTAAAATTGCTCAATTTAATTGACATCTATTTTTCATAAATATACTCTAATTTCATATTTTTTTAAAATTATCTATTTTTGTAAGAAAATCTAATTTATTTATGAAATTAGATTTTTTAGAAGATGTTAGCACCATAAAATATCAAAAATAATTTTAATAAATATAAAAATATATCACTCATCAAGGAGCTAATGGCCCGAAGTTGCATCCACCAACTGATCAATAGAAGGCAAGAGATAGCTATCTTTCAGGCATGTTTCATTAAGGTTTGTGAAGTCGATGCAAACCCTCCACTTGTCATTCATGTTTTTTATAAAGACCACGTTCGCGATCTAGATGGGGTAGTTGATTTTTCGAATAAAGCCTGCGTCCAGCAACTTATCTACTTCTTCGGCTATCATCTTTTGCCGTTCAGATAAAAAGCTTCATTTTTTTGTTTAACAGGCTTGTGCTTTGGGTTGACGCTCAGCCAGTGCATCTCACCTCCAGATCGATGCCGGACATGTTAGTCGGTGCCTAAGCAAATACATCAATATGGGCCTGCAAAAAGGAGATAAGTCTTTTCTTGGCTACTTGGTTGAGATTTGATCCAATCTAGACGGTATGCTTTTTGTTGCCATCTCCAAGTGGAATCATCTCTAAGTCCTCCATCGATTTTCTTCTTTCTTTGGACAAATTATCTCGAGTGTCCAACCCATCTACTGGGTAAGCTTTGGACGGCCCTAATCTGTGAAGTGCAATATTATAACATTTTCGCACCAAAGTTTGATCCCCACACACTTCACCAACTCCAGAGTTTATAGGGAACTTTATCTTCAAGTGATAAGTAGATACAACGGCCTGGAGTGCATTGAGTCTTGGACGTCCAAGGATTGCATTGTAGGTTGAAGGTGCTCGGACTATCAAGAATCCACTTGAATTTTAGATTATCGAGGAGATCATCCGACCACTATAGGAAGAGTTATTACCCCCTCAACTGGCACTACATCCCTAGTAAACCCCACAAGAGGGTTATCCATCCATCTCATTCATTCCAATGATATGCTCATTTGAGAGAAAGCATCATAAATAAACATCGATCAAACTTTCATTATCAATTAAGGCATGATGTGCATCATAATTTACAATATTTATATTTACAACCATCATGTCGTTATGTGGAAATTGAATCCCTTGGGCATCCTCCTCAGTAAAAAAAGAGACTCTTCGACCTTCGGCTTCTTGGATGGTTCTGCTGCTTCCTCTGTCCTTTCACAAGATCCCCCAATTATTACGTTGATCACCCCTGCAGGAGGCTAATCTCCAAAAAGCTCCCTCTACTACAATTCAGGCGGGCTGGTAATCTTTGTTGCTCCTCCTGCTAATCCTATCTACATTGGATGAACCAATCCAAGTGACCATACCGAATAAGTTCTTCAATTTCATCGTAAAGTTGGATGCAGTCTTCGGTGTCGTGGCCATGGTCGCGGTGATAAAGACAATATTATTTTGATTCCACCGACCAGGACCAGACTTCAACTTTGGCGCTCTTAGGATCCGATCCCTGATCTCCATAAGCACCTGGGATCGACAGCATTTAGAGGGTGTAATTGATGAACTTGGAGGTATGCACCGATCCATTTGAGAGTTGTCCCTTTGTTGAGAGTTTCATGGGGGAGTTTGGGATCTTCAACATCTGGAAGGAGAATGAGGGTGCTGCTGGCTCCTTGGGGGAGACTTCGGCCTTTCTTCCTCTTCTCTTCGACAAGAATCATCAGGGCCTCACCTTCAACTACCTCATTTGCCCTAGCATATTCTTTGCTCGAGCCAGCATATCAGCAAAGTCTCAAAGATAGGTCTTCTCTAGAGAATAACGAAGACCGTTCTTCAATAATCCATCCTTCAGGACAGCCATCGCAATCGATTGATCTAGATTGTGCACTTCCAGTATGACCGTATTAAAACAGTCAAGATAAGATCTGATGGACTTTCCTTCTCTCTGCTTCATGTTCATTAGGAAGTCTGATCCTTTTTGCTACCTTCGGCTACTCACAAAATGACTAACAAATAGTTGGCTCATCTGATCAAAAGAATCGATCATCTGAGGCTTCAAAATGGTATACAAATACCTGGTTGTATCCTTCAAAGTAGATGAAAAGGTACGATAGAGGGTGGCATTGGTTGCCCCATGGATGAGCATCAGAGACTTGAAACTCTCCAGATGGTCCACAGGATCGGTGATCCTATGGTAGCTCTTAAGCTGTGGCATCTTGAAGTTTAGGAGGAGTGGCTCTTGTATTATTCGATCACCGAACGGTGGGTTAGTGTTGTACTCATCGTCAAGAGCCGATGTCAAGTGATGGATCACCTCGATCCACTCATACATCACTCAAAGTTTACGATCGACATCGACAGTAGTATGATTCTTAGAACATTGCGGGGGCAATCGCTGACTAGGTGTCGAGTCCTGCCTAGAATGGGGACTCAACGATCATCGTCTTCTGGGTTCAGGACTCCGAGGTCAGCTGTAATGAGTCTACCTTCCCACTCAAGGCTTCGAGGGGGGAGTGGAGGTCGCACTTGCAATGCTGCTACAGGCTGCTATGGAGAAATTACTGAAGATGGATTCACCATCGGTACTATGCTGGCTGATGGAGGTGCGACCATAGCCGCCACTGCTGGTGCCACCATTGGCAATGCTGTATACCACTGCTGCATCGTCTGGACAGCAGTGGTCAAGGTTTGGACTTGCTAGAACAATAATTAAAATTGTTCCGCACTGACAGTCACCGCTTATGGGGGAGGTGGTTGTTGGACTTCCGATTGCAGCTGCACTGGAACTTACTGAACCACCATATTCTCCACGAGCTAGGAGATGGCAGCAGTACCAGATCTCTGGATAGATGTTCGTCGTGGTGCAATAATTGTTGTTTGGTGCACCTTCTCAAATTGGGTCATGAATCCTTCCTCTAGCACCAATCTATTACCGTTGAAATCTGGGTCATGGTCGGAACAAGCTAGAGTGGTGGCACATCCTCTCGGCTGGAAAACCTACAAGCAAATCCTAACCAAAGTTGACTCTGACGGAGATCCTCCGACACTCAAGTTAGATCATAGGGAATAGATGAAAAGGAGTGTGGATGAGATTATGGTTGCGTGCCTTGGGAGGTCTCCTGTAGATCTTTTATAGGATGAAATCATGTAACCATTGAGAGAGATCGTGGAGGCAATTCAGGTGCAATGTGGTAAGACTCCCGATCGAGATCGACGGGATGGTTATTACATCTTCCTTTTCTATTTCGGAATCTACTGAAAGTCGTGGGTGATTTCGAGTTTTGAATTAAGGTGGTAAGATTGGCCCTACCACTTTAGTCGAGGGTTCAATGTAATTTGATGGAGGTGGGTGCTAAGGGGAGGAAATGGCCGAGTTGGGTTTTTCCTACTTAGACGAGGATTAGTATGGCCGAAGTTAGAGCCCGATATACCTAAATATCCTACCATTTGCAGTTGTCAGTATTGAATACCGGTCATTATGAAGGTAGAAGTAAATATGACGATGAAACCAGGAATGACCGATCCTTGAATTCTGCTTAGGACTGTGGTTTAGGTCAATTATTATTATGGGCTGAAGCTAGGATCGGACCATCTTACTGCATTCATTAGCCCATGACTAACCGCTTGCCCTAATCTTTGGCCTAAGGAGGAAATATCCTCCAATATTATTATGATGGATTTTAGCTGATTATGATTAATAGACTTCATGTTATCGAGGCGATATCTCTTGATAGCATGGCCATATTATATCCCGGATCTGGGGCGTGACAAAACCTAATAATACTACTTTCCTACCTGTCATATAATTGGTTATGGGGAGAAACATCATGAGGCCTTCATTCTTCCATATTTACAAGCAGAGAAGATAGAAAACCAAGCAGATTTTTTCTCCAATTATGCTACCGCCTTTTCCTAGGTGACTTCAAGGTGTTCCTCTATGAGTTCCTAAAGATATGCCAGCATGCTAGCATCACCGATGCCGGCATGCAGATCGAGTCTATTGCGTTGCAAAGAACGAAATATAAGCCTGTGCTTATGGGCCGGGTGGCTGTAACTTCTCTAAAGGACAGTTCCTAATATGCCTCGGATCTCATTCACTTGTCACACCCAAGCTGGTATATATTTTTGGGGTATTTGATTTGCAACCGAAATCAGTAGGGGAATGAGAATCGGAATCAAAATGGCCAAATCCCTTGAAATGTTTGGTTCGTGACCAGAATCAGAATCGAAATTGGAATCGGAATGAAAATTTGAATCCATAGAGGAGAGTAGGGATTGAGTTCTATATAGATTGAGCCATTCCCATTCCACTCAAAAATCGGAATCGGAATGGGACTCCTTCCAATTAAACGGTTGGAATGGAAGTCATCCATTCCGATTCCGATTCCAGACCCCCATTCTCTCTAATCAAACACCCCCTTCACATGGTACACACTACAATTCATGTCAGTACATAAAGTGGTTCATGCTAGTATATACACTACTACATGCTGCAGTACTCATTGCAACATTCTTTGGTACACACTACAGCATAAGTTCAGTTTATCAGTTTCTCCGAAGACCTATACCGTATCTAGTAGAGCTCTTTTCCAAACATATCTAGACTACAAGCAGAAGTCCATAATTGGATGCGACTTCATCAGATTCTTGGAAGCTCAATTGGAGGGCCAAGAAACTAAGTTCAAACATTTAGGTCCTTTCCATGAAACTTGCATAGTTCTAAGGCTCGTTCTAACCAACGCGATTCTATAGAAATCTCATTATCAAGATATGGGACCCAAATTTTTCTTTGTAGAAGATGAACCGAGCTGATGGTTGTGATGTAGCTATGGTTGCAGAATAGTTTAGGAAGGCCTCCATCCATTTTAACTTGGATATTTAGGTTTAGGATTTAGAGCCAGATCAGCTGGGTTTCTTTTGGATCAGGTTTTAATTGGATTTAAATTAAGGAGACCTGATTTTTCAACTATTTTTATTGGGTCTTATATGTTCTATTTGGCTTTCATACCCTAGAAGACTCGCATCATTTTTTCTAATTTTGCGTCTTGATTTAAGACAATTGGATCTAGATCTACCAAATCCACTGCTTAACACACAGAATCTCCACTGTCGTTTTTGAGCCATTAATGAAGCTTTTTTGGAGGCATCAAAAAAGAGAACAAAATGCTTCATTAACAAATAAAGTTGAGCCTGGATTCAACCCAACCATGATCGCAATATGAAGCAAGTATGAGCAAGATTTCTAATGAGACAATTTCTACCTCTTCTTCTCAAGTTAGTACTTATTTTTGAAGAAGCAATGATTGAGACACACTTCCAATGCCTTCAGCAAATTGTTCAGTAACACCTTCATGATAGGCTCCTTACCAATTGTTTGCGCCAATTACCTCTGGGTTTGCCTGCCAACCTGAAGTTCCAAAACCATCTTTAATTCATGGTAATTGGTGGCAGGTCACAGGGGCTATGAGTATTCCTAGCTGAATATGCTTCTCTCTCTCACATATGCCTGACCATTTATGGGTTAGCTCCAGAACTCATGGTCATAAAATTGGATCCATCAAGAATGAATTAATGCTGAATCACAAGCTTATCTTTTAAGGAAAACATCAGGTCAAATTCTTAACCTAAGCCAGAGACTAACATATTGACATTTGACTCAACTTCAAGTTGCTTTAAAGGGGAGAAGTGGGGGGGTGGGGTTGGGAAGAAGAGGGTGCACGAGCACTTGGAGGGGAGGAGATGAGGTGCAGCAGCACTTGCGAGCATTGAGGTGGAGGGCGGCATTGGACACAAAGGAGGGGGAGGCGGTCGGATGATGGTAGGCTACTTCAATTTCTTTTCTATTATTTGTTTCATAAGTCTGTTGCTCCATGGGGCGGCAGGGATGCTATTGTCCAATCTACAGCTGAGATGATAGAGCGGGTTCGGAAAATAACTTTTCCTGCACCTCTTCTTGATGACTAAATAATAGTTAAGATGAGAAATTATATCCTACGTCAAGTGCACTATTTCAGTGGTGCAATACAAGAACAAATCAAGATAAGGTGAGAGGGACAATAATCTGCGACGAACTACATGATGAAGAAGACCCGTAAGAACAAGAAATTTGATTGCTGTGGTGACAAGATGCACCCAATGTAGGGTATAATATGACCTCTACTCGCATCAAAGACTCTGATAAGTAAAAGAATAAATAAAAGATAAAAGATAATACTATCTTATAAAGTAATGAGTGGTTGAAGTAGAGAAACTATATCTCACATTGCATGCACCATGCAACAAACTGAGGTGATTGGCATGGTACATGGCCACATAGTACATTTGGTGCAGGATATGGGATTTTCAATTGTGGGGTACGTGCAGGTATTGGCATGACCAACTCATATATAACACGTTGCCATCCCTCAACTGCATCAACAAACCACCCTTTAGTACACCCTTACCAACATTTAATGACCCTTGAACTGTGCTGCTCAAATTGGTTCCTCCCTCAAGCAAATTTGATTGCAGCAGCACTCACGGGCGTTAACATAGTTTTCAGAACACCATCTGATGTCATTTGTTAATCCATGAAAATTCCATTGATTTCAACTTGATCAACCAGTATGGCCTACCTGTTGATTTAACGAGTTCAGCGCATTCTCAAATTCCACAGCCAAAGAACACAATCAAATCAATGCCACCAATATCAAGCAATATTTTTTTCTGAAAGACATGTTGTCTTGCACAGACGCTTCTCAATGAACAACTATAGCAAATCTTGAATCCTGCTGTGACAGGCAGGATGATAAGGAGCTTGAGTTTGCTATTTTACTGAGTTGTCTCCTGCTCTCTATAGTCCATTATCCACCACTTCCCGCTGCACCACTTCTCCATTGTTTTGAGTTCGAATAAATTCTTTATCATAAGAAACCACATTTGTCAATATTACTGAGTCAGTAATAGTGTCAAGTCCCATTGGCCTGCCCATTGGCTTGAATCATTCACACTGGACACTGGCATTATTTTAAGGTACTAAACAGATAAAATGTTGCTATCAAAAAACTCAGACAAACAGCCAGAAATCTACTTTGATATACACATGGATGCTTTGGTATTTGCATCAAGTCCCCTAGCCATAATTTCCTGGCCTTTTGACTTAAACTGAGATGCATCTCAGTGGCCAGTAGCAAAAAGGATGCAAGGAACTAACATATTTGAAAATGAGAAAGCTTTTGTATGCACAATAAAAGAGCAAATCTTGATAGAGGGGACAATACTTTGGTGCAACTTGTCATGGTTCTTCTACAATCCTTGAAAATGTAAGTTGAACACTGTCGCTACTGATTTTCTCCAGCACTTGAGGTTTACAAGGATGATTACCCCACTATCAACCACAACATATTTAAGTGCTCAGGTAAACATCTTTCTCTTCTTCGCAGGCTCCGACTTACTTCCTGCTAAAAGAACAGATTAAGAACTTTGAACAGTGCAACAATTAACAAATTCTTAGTTCACCTATTCATAATTCTAGCAACATCCATATGTTAATACTATCAAAAAGATCATAATAGATAATAGACAGTCACATGTCTCCAGAGAAAATCCAAATATTCATGTTCAGCATGTTCCCTTGGTAGCTTATGGTCATTATATAAGAACTGTCCTATGGATGTTGTATATAAGTCCGGAATCCAATATGCAATCCAACAATTAAATGCATCAAAGATGGTTAGTCGATCCATCCAGATTAGGTTCCATCACAATTTTCAGAGCTTTTAAGGGTGGAAGTTCAAAGTTATTTTGCAGCAAATGTATGAGATGTACTGAAAAACATGTGTCAGAAAAATCCAAAAATTAATCATTCCATTGATGCCTGCACGCTAGTTAGCGCCATATTAAATGAAATATTTTGGAGACTAGGATAATTTTTTTTACCATATTATTGAGTTTTCACAATGCTTTTTGACATAATAAAATTTGAGGTCTTAAATTTAAGAAGACCTCAGCATTTGCAAATCGTTATTTTGACCCAACCCTAAAGCAAGATTCATTCTTCAGATTTGCCTTTTTATTGTAGAATTTGTATTTTTTATTGGACCTAAATTAGGGTAATTTCTTATTTAAATGATATTCATGTAAATAAGGTCAGTCTTTAGCACTTCGTCCACTGAGTAGCATGCTGAAATTTTAGACCTGATCAGCTACTATAGCAATTGAACCACCGAATTAACATTCGTAGCCAACATAGATCGACCTACTCAGGTAAATAATAAATAACTTGACCTAGTGAACTGCCTTCCCATGTTTAAGCCAGGGAGGGCAAGGAATCAAAAAGTAGGTCTTATAGAGAGAGCAAAAGGGTAGCCTAGACAAAACCTTGGTCATTTCTTTTGCATTATATCATGAGTACCTTTTTCCATGTCCATTAATGTTCGTTTCTTCTTTTTGTTGATTTTTTGAGTGCTGTAACCAGTTTCAAGCTTATTTATTGTTTTGGAGTTCTAAGCTACATGGCCATTCCCACAGTATAGGGATTTCTTTACAAGGATTTCTAGTACATGTACCCATTTCAAATCATGCTGAGTCTTCCTAAACGACCTTGCTTCTAATCAAGAAGCCTAGAAATCTGCCCAAAAGTTGAAATTTTTCTCTCTGTTTTTGTTTTTAAGCCTTGAACTGCAAAATTTTTGTTGTTTGCTGGGGGGAGCTTGAACTGCAATATTGGACACTACCATTATGTTCAAGCAACTTTCCTCATCATAGCCTCCTCGTGTCTTTTTTATACATGCCCATACAATCTCAGTTGGTTATCCATCAATTTGTTCTGGATTATGTAACTATTCTACACTAATATATTCATTTATCACTCTATTCTTCCTGGTTTTCTGACATATCCATCACAATATCCTGGTTAATGTAACAATTAATTTTTTTAGACATTTTTTTTTTTTACATTTCACAACATTCTGAAGCATAGAATATTGCAAATCTTATTGTTACTTTGCAGAATTTTCCTTGATGTCGCTAAGGCATGCATCAAAAGCACCTCTCAACTTCAGCCATCCAGCTCTAATACTAACACATCTTATGTCTCTCTCTCACGAACATTAGAATAGGATTCATTTCATCAATTCTTGGATTAGTTCGCTTCTATACAAAATAAACTATTTTACACAATAGTAGTGGTTAAAATCCATAACTATAAGTACAATAATTAACCTCGTTTGAGTCTATCTATTGACCAATATGAACCAAGAAGAATAAGATGGTCGTTATGGTAAAAATAGAATGATACAAAGAAAAGAAATCTAAAGATCAAAAAACATATTAGAAGGGATCAAAAAATAGATAATGGATGGAAAAAGGACCTTCATCAGTATGATACTGAAGTGGTTTTGTTATCAAAAGGATAAATGCTAAGGCTGGACGTAGTTCTTCCTCCAAATGCAGGGGTGAGGCATAGATCTCCAACCACAGTTCTTTTTGCACACTACGGTGACTCTAGCCCTCTTATTATGTTTGTATATGTAATCAAAACCCTCCTTTATCGAATATTGCCTCAGTGCCATTCTAAATACATGCAATGAAGCAAAAACCATGCCAATCTTCAGTTCAATAGGTCTGCCAAAATCAACCTCCTCATTGAACTCTGGAAACCAAGCATGCACTAAAGTATCTTCTTCTGAAGAACTACCCAAGCTTATAACATCATCACTATCAGCTAATGCAGCTTCCATATCAATCAACTCATCGTCTGGTTCTTTGGTTTCTTGCCAACTTTGCACACTAGTTTCTCTTTCCTGTTGTATGTCCACCTCTACGTCGGTAATGGAGTCTCATCCTCCTTTCATTATACAAATGAGAAACTGGAGAAAAACTGCCCGACACCCCAGTAATCCCTAATCATGCAATCTTCCTCCTTTCCAATAAGGCGTCGGCTTCCTCCATTCTGGCCAGACGTTCGACGAACAGCCATATAGGGCTATCTCCTCCATCTCTATTTGTACCCTTTTCATCCTCCTCATCCTTTTTGACTGTGGCATTCACACCCCTTCCCCCACTGCTACCATCCCTTCAATCTCTTGCCTTCCTCCTCCATTCTAGCCTGACGTTCCACGTACAATAATCTCAACTTTACTACACCCTCCTCCATCCCTCTATCTCCATTCCTCTCATTTCCACCTACTCATCCATCCCCCACTCCTTCCCCCCCCCCCCGCCCCCCCGCCCCCACGACTGGTACCCTACTTCCACTAAGCAACCGAGGTGAAAGTTGTGCCCCATTGATGCTCTAGCATGCTGAAGTTAGAGGCCTTCCCCGACCCTCAAATGGATAAGAGGATTCTAGGGCTCTGTATATTTTCATTTGAACATTGCTAAGTATGTCATGTAGTTGTTTTGGATATTTGAGCCCTGTTTTCAAAGATGTTGTTTATTCTTGTTCAAAGGGTGACAGAATCCTCCCGTCTGTGTTGTCCTTTTCTAGCAAAGGAGAATATGCAGGGACTATAGTCCCTGCAACTGAACAAGCAACATCAGAGGTCCACCATGATCTAGGTAATCTAGGTATATTCTTTGTTTACGTTAACATTGATTATGGACCACAATAATCAGTCAATAGGATGCTAGTTTAACATAGCATTGTTTATGTTAGACTTTATAGGCCCTGACATTGTTTATTCTTGTTCAAAGGGGGACAGAAATCTCCTATTTGTGTTGTAAAGAACATGCAGGGATCACAGTCCCTACAACCGAACAACGTCTTTTCACACTGTTCATGTTAAAAGACATAAATAGTGCAATGTTAGTTTACGATAATACTATTTACGTTAGACATAACCATATGATTGGGGACCACATCATCAAGGAGCACATGGTTGTTTAGGGGAGACCTTATGGCTTTATCACCGCACACATCCACATGGTTACAGGGCTTCCAGGTCTTTT
Source organism: Elaeis oleifera (assembly GCA_000441515.1). Classification (NCBI taxonomy): domain Eukaryota; kingdom Viridiplantae; phylum Streptophyta; class Magnoliopsida; order Arecales; family Arecaceae; genus Elaeis; species Elaeis oleifera. The sequence goes on along the minus strand of KE504790.1, from coordinate 170,348 downwards.
AACACTATTTTTTGAAAAATACAGCATGGCCTTCAAGCTTTTTGCTTTCGTCATGCCCTGAACCCAACAGTCGATTTGGATATGTGATAGCCGCATACTTCTTAGAGCAAGTCCTAAAGAATATGCAAGGCCAAAATTAATTCCTTACAACCTCAACATCCATAATATCTAATTTCAATACTAACTAGTAAAACTTGCATAATTACAAATTAAATTTCTTCAATCCTATGATAAGATACTATGACACTCTATCTATCCATCTGCTCATCCGTAAATTCAAGCCATAGCCAATTATAACATCCTGTAAC
>KE504790.1:134929-160474 GCA_000441515.1 Elaeis oleifera | reverse complement strand
GAAAGAAAAATAATTTTTCTCTCTTATCTCTCTCTCCTTCTCTCTCTAAGATTTTCTTCCTCAATTCTCTCTCCATCTAATTTACGGACCCTCGTATGAACTTGAAATGATGTACCCAAAGAAGTCTAAAACTGCTTTAATATCTATGCAAGATGTCGGACTCCACTTTGGTCATGTCGAATACCCTTGAAATCCATATTGATTAACTATATGATTGATTTTGACCTTGATTCCAATCCATGCCTCATGATTTTTGATCGAGTCAGCTAGATTTGACCCTCGTCTAGAAGATCCTGAATTATCCCAGATTCGGGCTAGCTGCCTATCGAACTGACCATCTGATCTACAATTTTCTTTCTTTATGATTGAATTAATAAATAAAATTAATGATACTTTGAATATATTACATAGGTTTGATAAATTCATCTATCAAAGTTTGAAGGGCTAAGACGAAAAAGATAAGTAATCCCAACACTTACTTATTTTTGAAATTATTGACTATTTTATCATAAAAAATTATTTATATTTCTTAAATAAGAATCAAATATATGCATTGTGAACTTCATGATTTATCATAAAATAATAATTTATGAATATTTTAATATGAATGACTTTTTATGAAACATGAATTATAAAATGTATGTCTTGTTATGAAAAGAATGATTTCACGATTATTTTACTATTAAAATTATTTTGGATCATGAATTTTATGAAATGATCTAGTATCTTAATTATGCATAATCTAAAAAAATATGATTTGATCAAATATGATTTAAGAATGCTTATTTAAGAAACATAAAAAAATCCTCAGATAGCTATGTATGACCCTACTAATAGATAATAATAATTGGCATATGATCCTGTCAATGGGTAATAGTAATTGGCATACGATCCTGCCAATAGATAATAATAGTTGGTATAGATTATGGTCCTGTTATGGGTATAATAATGATCTTAACATTTAATCTTAGAGAATTATTAAGAATCATTATATAAAAAGAATGACAGATGATTTATAACTTTATATACGAAGTTAACATGATTTATGCATTTATTTATACTATGTATTGAAATAATATTTATGTAAATTATATAATTTATGCATATGCAAGAGCATCATTGATTTATGATATATTGTTATTATGAAAATTTTATGTTTCAATAATAATCATTTTTCTAAATAATTTATTGATACATGTATAAACTTATGCTTAATTCGAATAAAATAGTGTAAGATTTACTTACTGAGCTGGTGTAGCTCATATCTTTTCTTTTTTTTCTATCTAGACAAATAAGATTAAGAAGGAAGGATGATCCAGACTTGAGAGCCTACATTAGCGGACTTAGAGATTTTACTGCTGAATTTTAACTTATAAGATGATTATGGACTTGTAACAAATTATTGATGAATTTTGAGATGTAGGTTTGATATTTAATTTTAAATTTAAATGCTCTGAATCAATATTAGTTTATTTACTTAATGAATAATGAAATTGAATCTTTTATTATAACTTATTTTTTATGAATTTTAGGTGATTATGATTGATTGACTTCATGTTATCATGGGCCCCATCTCTCAATAGTATGGCTGTGTTATGCTCCAAATTTGACGCATGACAATTTGAACCTTTATAAAATGAAAATAACTAAACTTTTTTAATAATTTAAACATTTTCAAAATGAAATTAAAATTTTCAACACAAAGTTGGATATCATAGGTTAGGGGTCACGTGACTTTGGCTTCTAGAATGAGCCAAGACCTAAGGAGGAAGAGCCCATCATATCTTAGTTTGTTGAAGGAAAAATTGTTATGACTTGGGTTGAGAAATTATCTTTGCTGAATTTTGTGAGAAAAGCAGTTGAAGAATGTGAGATTTAATGGTCGTTGAGCTTTGGAGAAAATTAGAGCTACAATGCATTATTTTCATCCATCTTGTGCTAGCAAGAAGATCAAGAGTATTGAGCTATTTTCTAAAATAATTAAAGAGATCACCAAGGACTTCTCACTTTCTAAAACAACTCGATCTTATATCTCGACTCATGACATTTCTTTAGTTTGGAAACCTACTATGAAAAGAAAGAAAATGGAGGAAATGGAAGAGGTTGGGAAGAGGTATGGACAAGATAAGAAAAAAAAATAACTTTAAAGACACAAGCGAGACCAAGAAAAGAAAGTAAATTGAACTAGGTCCCAAAGTTTCTTTTCATTATGAAATTAGGATTGATTTGGTTGGTAAGGATGTATCCTCGAGGGATTCATGTTGTTAAGCATTGTATGTAGTTTCATTAATTATTATCGAATTTCAATTATCTTTCAAAAAGTCCAATGTTACCGATGTGATATGATAGAAACAACAAATCCATATGGTTCCAAATACATTATAGTTCTAGTTAATTAAGAATTGATGTGAATTACTTGATATGGATTAGATCTATTAAGAAAATACCTTGAGATTCGATCCATAATAAGCTTAAAATGAGGTCTAGAATGATGAAAGAAATCCAACAAGCTCAAAAATAGCCCAAACGGAGTCCAGACGGAGGAGACACGTGCGAGAGAAATCTGAGAGTAGATGGTATAGTCTACAAGCTGTTGGATGAGGCCTATGAGCTGGCGCAGGCCGGTAGTGGTGTAGGTCGGGCTGGCAGCATAGGTGTGCAGGCCAGGCCTGGCAGCGTAGCGTACTGGGCCGACCTAGGCAAGCGCAGCCCACAAGCATGGGTGCCAGCCTGCTCGGTCCATCGTCGATCGCGATTTGGCACAGTCTACCATGTGGTAGGTGGATCGGACGGTGGAGATTGCTCCAGGCATGATCTGATGGTAGGAACGATGGGCTCGAATGGGCAGCTGAGATGTGATTTAGGCACCATCCCACGATGGCTGTGAGTGCACGATCAAGCGGCTGGAATCGAATGCGGTGGAGATCGGACAGATGCTGTATTTTTGATTTTGAATAAAGGATCTGAAGCGTGATTGGACGATTCAAATCGCATGTGGTGAGGATCCGATGGATGAGGATGACTTCAGGTTTGATCAGATGATCTATAACCCTGATGTGCACGATCGGACGACTTTGGTGCAAGCCGATCATGATCAGATGGCCCAGATCATTTTTGAGTTTGATTTAGACTCGATCTCTACTGAAATACTATTTTGGAGATTTTGGAGCCTATATAGCTCTGATTGATGAGCCGTTTATTATATGGGATAGCTAGTGATATCCTGATCACACAAAAAAGCTTCTTGAGAGATTTTATAGAGCTTTTATAAAGATTTTGAAACTTTTTGTTGAGAGATCTTTCTACAAGGGTTATGTGGTGAGTTTCTCTTATATTTGTTTGATTTTTTTTTCTCATAGTGAAGCTTGCACACCTCGTGGAGATAGGCTTGAGGCCAATCTACATCATTTTGATTTGTTTGTAGTATTTTTTTTCTCTTTCTTCTTTCTTCCTTCCCTAACAAGTGGTATCAAAGCATAACAATTGGTATCAGAGCCTGATTATCATGGACAAGTGGTACCAGATAATCCAAATAGAGGTGATGTTGATAGAGATTGGAGATGGAGAAGATAAACACAATCAAAATGGAGATCAATCGATTCGCGAGAAGAATAATTTCTCCTTGTGGAAAGTGAGGATGAAGGATATGCTCATCCAACACGAGTTGATCGACGTTCTCTTGTACAAGAAGAAGTCGGACACCATAAAGGAGAAGATCTAGGAGCGACTATAGATGCAGACAGTGAGTACCATCCGTTTGTACCTATCAGATGAGATGGTAATCTATGTACTTGATGATACTTTCTGACGGTGCTATGATCGAAGCTCGAGGAGTTGTACATGGCGAAGTCTCTCACCAACATTCTTTTCTTTGAAGACAGTTCTATCAACTGTGGATGGATAAGAGACAGAGTGTGCAGGAGCATCTCAGTCACTTTCAGAAGATTCTCATCAATTTTCTCAGTATAGGTGAGAAGGTTGAGGAGAAGATCAGGATGTTGGTCTTGCTAGCATTGCGTCCTCCTTCATATAAGTTTTGGTGACTACTCTTCTAATGGAGAAGAGCACCATCAAGGTAGACGAGGTCACCACAGTGATTCTTAAGAACGAGGTTCTCAAGTGAGAGAATCAGGCTTTGAGCTCAGATGGCGGTAGCTCAGCTTTGATGATTTTTGAAGGAGCAGATGGCAACAGATGGAGTGGCAAAGGATCGCGAGGAGGATGATCTAGGTCCAAGATGAGGGACCCCAGCAAGATCAGATGCTACCCGTATGATGAGTTGGGGCATTATGTCAGAGATTGCCCCTAACTTAGAGATCGAATGAGGACTACTGTAGCGACAGTCAGTAGCGAGTCTAATAATATCGACAAGGTATCTATTTTTTCCAGCAATGGATTTTATATTCTGCATGCATCCATCATGTATATTGCAGAGAAGAGCAGTTTGACTCTATAAAAAGTAGTAAGGATACTATTCATCTGATGGATGGATCGAGCTATATGATCAGAAATATCGGGACGATCAGCTGGAGGACACATGATGGTGTAGTGAGAAGATTGAGCAAGATCCAATACATACCTAATTTCAGGCAGAATCTTATCTTACTGAACAGACTAGATTCAAATGGCTACAAATGGGTCGTTGATGATAGAATCCTGAAGATTATGCACGGCAATAGGATTATTCTCGAGAAAAAAAAAAGATGAGAGAACATTACTACCTGACAGGGAGCCTAATACGAGGTGGAGCTTCCGGAGCCAAGGAGAGCTCAGAGTGAGATGGAGCTCCAGATAGAGGTAGATCGGGCATGAGATGTGAGACTTAAAGGATGAGAGACGATGTTGCAAAGTGAAGTTTCTATTACCGTAGGAGACTTCTCTGAGCAGATCTTTGATCAGAGTGGACACAGCCCATGACAGAGATGGGATCGAGTGACCTAGCTTGACTTCCATATTTGCCCATCCATGAGACATCAGGTGTGCCCCAAGGCATGGGACGAGATGAATCACAAGCTCTCAGAGATAGGTGAAGATCGAATATCGAGTCAAGGTGTAGATTGTTGAGAAAAATATCTCAAGATTCGATCCATAATAAGCCTAAAATGAGATCCAAAATGACAAATGAAATCCAACGATCCTAAGAACAGCACAAACGGAGTCCAGATGGAGGAGATATGCGTGAGAGAAGATCGAAAGCAGGTGGTACGGCCCACAGTCCATTGGATAGGGCCCATGAAGAGTGAAGGGGTCCACAGAGTGCGGAGAGTCCGAAGAGGCAGCGACTGTGTTCGAGATGCAGTGGCAGGCCCAGCAGGACAGCGTTAGGTGGTTGGCCTCGGATGACGCGATTACAGAGTCAGGTACTTTTGTGATATCAAGGGGACTTCAAGTTCAGGTGGAGTACCAAATGAAGGTGGCTTCACAGGTGGAGAGAGATATGGCATGAGTTTAGAGCAGGTGTAGCTCTGAGGAGATCGTGTCAAGGTACGCAGTGAATATTGGCACAAGAATGCTATGGGTTCTCCAGGGAAGTCCAGGGCAATAGTTGATGTGGCTGTCAAGTAGAAGGATGTCTACAAACTTCAGGGTGGTGCAAAAGTACAAGCCAGGGTCTTCAGCGATGGAGGTGGTCATCCCTAAGGCTTCAAAGGGAGCACAGCAACTGAAGAGGGTTGGCAGTGATAAGGGCACAAGGGACTGTCAGGGTATGCAGCGATAGCGGGATCGTGCGAGAGGACATTGCTAGGTGTACCAAGACTTGGACGCACCAAAGTGATGATTGTAGAAGTTGGTGTGGTGCTCCCAAGCCTTAGGAGGCCACAAGAGGAGTCAAGGTGTTGGCTTCGGGAGGCTAGGATCAGTTTGGGTCCTAGGGCTAGGACAAAAGTGATTCTATGGTGGAGGCAGTGCATAGTTCTCCACGGGCTCGAAGTCCAGGAGATGAGGACTTCGAGGGGTTTGGTGGGGCTTTAGATACTGAAGATACAAGGTAGAGCAAAGAACCAAAGTAAAGACTGAAGCTATGGAGGAATAGCAAATTCAAGAGTTTGGATCAACTTAGACTAAGACTGGATCGACTAAGTCGCAGGTGAGTTGACTCAATCCCAGTTTGGATCAACTATGTCTCAAAAAATAGAAGATAAATTTACAAAAAATTAGTATGGTACGTAGGTTAGTCGACTCAGTGCCAGTCTAAGCCGACTAAGTCTCAGATTAGTCGACTTTGTCTGATACTGAGTTGATTTAGTGTCGCGGGCAGAGCAGCATCAATTTTCTATTTGGATCTAGGATTGGGTTTTGATCCTAAATTTTAAAGTCTGATTTGATAGGTCTTAAGGGGGCTAACTAAAGGTTTAGACTGGGATTAAGTCCAAGGGATGAAAGTATGTGAGATATGGGCTCAGTGAGTGCTTTCATATATTGGATTAGTCTAAAAAATTTTTTGGGCTCAGATCGTTGAACCCATTATATTGGTATATGTATAGGTCGTTGTATTACCAAGGAAGATGGAATACACATTGAGCTTTTTCTCCTAAAACTCTAACCGCCATCTCTCTCTTTCTCTCTCTCTCTCTCACGTTCTCATCCACGATCCAATCCAGATTTCTACATTCTCTTTGTTCCATTCTTCAAGTTTTCTGGATTAACACCCAGGTTCACATAAGACATCAGTCCGCAGCTGGTATTGGAGAGGTACCAGGTTCTAACAATTGATATCAGAGCCCGGTTAAACATGGAGGAGAAAGAAAGAAGATCAAGGAGATGTCTGCAGCAGAAGATCCACAGCAAGGTTTCAGATCTAGAATTTTCTCCAGACTTTGTGAGGAAGGAAGAGATCTGGGGGCTACTGTCCACCATCCCTATATCAGGTATTTTTCAGATCCATCTTATGTGCTGTTTTTGATCTAGGTTGATCATGGAAAGTTATAGGTTGAAGATTGAATTTGAGAGATTTGATGGAAAGGAGAGTTTCGCCATATGGAAGGTGAGGGTGAAGGATCTACTGGTATAGATGGAATTGGATTCGATCTTAAAGGATAGACCAAGAAATGGATGACAAGCAGTGGGTATCCTTGGAGAAAGAGCATGTGCCACGATTATAGCTTGTCTGGTGGATAAGGTGTTATATGGTATGTTAGAAGAGAGATCACTCAAGGGTCTATGGTTGAGATTACACATATTGTACATCGAAAAGAATATGTGCAATAAGTTGATGCTGAAGAAGCAACTGTATAGCCTTCAAATGCAAGAGGGCGAGGATGTTGCGGGACATATTCAGTAGTTCGATTGAATGAGCATGGATTTGCTCAATATTGGGGTGGAGTTTGAAGAGGAGGACAAGAGCTTCGTTTTGTGTTGGATATCTAAGAGCTTCGATTCATTGGTGATGACACTGTTATATGGTAAGGAGATACTGGTGTATGAGGAGATCATTTCAGTGCTCAGGTCCAATGAGCAGTGGGAATGGATGACGAAGGGGGAGATTTTCTAGGAGGGTCTTGCGATTTCTAAGAGGCCCGGGAGAGGGAAAAGAAGATGAGCATGTGGGACGGAGACAGTTCCAGAAGGATAGCAAGGAGGCTAGAAAGTGCTGTAGGTATGGTGTAACAGGGCATTTTAAGCGAGAGTATCTGCTTAGAAAAAGGGAGAAAAAAGGAATAGCTCAAATTCTATTGGTTCAGTCGCTAAGTCAGAAGAGTCGGATGAGCTCTTAGTGATTTTGAGTCAGAAGAGTCGGATGAGCTCTTGGTAGTTTCGAAGGAGTCCACGGGGTACGGTGTATCCGAGATGGCTTTGGAGGGATCCGCAGAGTGTGGAGGGTCTGAAAGGACAGCGACAGTGTTCGAGGTACAGCGACAGGTCTAACGAGACAGTGTTGGGTGGTTGGCCTCAGGTAACTCGATTACAAAGTCGGGTGCTTTTGTGGCATCAGGGGGACTTCAGGTTCAGATGGAGCACCAGACGGAGGTGGCTTCACAGGTGGAGAGGGATATGGCATGAGTTCAGAGCAGGCATGGCTTTGAAGAATCGTGTCAGGGTATGCAGCGAGTACCGACATAGGAACGCTGTGGATTCTCTAAAAAAATTTAGGGCAATAGTTGATACGACTATCAAGCAGAAGGATCTCTACAAACTCCAGAATGGTGCAAAGGTGCAAGCTAGGGTCTTTAGCGGTGGAGACGGTCATCCCAAAGGTCTCAAAGGAAGCTCAGCAGTTGAAGAGGGTTGGCAGTGGTAAGGGCACAAGGGGCTGTCAGGATATGCAATAATAGTGAAATCATATGGGAGGACATTGTCAAGTGTGCCGAAGCTTGGACGTATCAAAATAAGATTGTAGGAGTTGGTGTGGTGCTCCAAGCCTTGGGAGGCCACAGGAGGAGTCAGGATGTTGGCTTTGGGAGGCTAGGACCGATTTGGGTCCTAGGGCTAGGACAAGAGTAGTCCTAGGGTGGAGGGGGTGCGTAGTTCTCCACGAGCTCGAGGGTCAGACGATAAAGATTTTGAGGGGCTTGGTTGGGGCTCTAGATATCTGGAGACACAAGATGGAGCGAGAAACTAGAGTCAAGGCTAAAGTTACAGAGGAATAGTAGATTCAGGGTTTGGATCGACTCAGACTGAGACTGGATCGACTAAATTACAGATAGATCGATTCAGTTTCAGTCTGGATCGACTATGTCTCAGAAAAATAGAAGATAAGCTTCTCAAAAAAACTGACATGGTATGCAGATTAGTCAACTCAGTGTCGGTCAAAGTCGACTAAGTCCCAAGTTAGTTGACTTAGTTTGAGATTGGGTCGACTCAGTGTCACAGACAGAGCAGCATGAATTTTTATTGGATCTAGGATTGTATTTTGATCTTAGGATCTTAAGGCCTGATTTGTTAGATCTTAAGGAGGCTAACCAAAGATTTGGACTAAGATTAAGTCTCAGGGATTAGAGCATGTGAGACATGGGCTCGGTGAGTGCTTTCATATATTGGGTTAGCTTAAGAAATTTTTTAAACTCAGATCATTGAATCCATTGTATTAGTATATATACAGATCATTGTATTACCAAAAAGATGGAATAAACATTGAGCTTTTTCTCCTGAAATCCTAGCTGCCATCCTCTCTCTCTCATGTTCTCATCAACGATCCAATCCAGATTTTCGTATTCTCTTTGTTTCCTTCTTCAGATTTTCTGGATTAACACCTCCATCCATGTAAGATATCGATCTGCAACTGGTATTGGAGAGGTACTAGGTTCTAACATTTTTCGTACCCTTCCCATGACCCTTCACTTTTGTTTTATTGGAGGGGGTAATTATTTTATCATTATTACAGAGAGAGTTTACCATCTGACCTCGACCCTCTCTTCATTGGATTATGATCAAAAACATTCTTGGACTCAGTATAAATAATTTTTAAGATGGTCAAAGGACCCCATCAGGGATCGGAATAGAAGATTAGACAACCGACTCAACATCAGTCATCATACAATCCCTAGCACGGACCTTTATTGACCTTGATGTTGAAACTATGCTGATGACAAGAGATGGAGCCCTCAGCTAGTAGACCGTTATTGAAATAAAGATCACCCAAAGCCCAAAATCTCAGGCGATTTCATTTAATTGTAGGCACATGAGCTAATTTCATGTAAATAATACTTGTAACCCACTACCTGCGATCCTCATGATCATGGGCATTAATTCTCCATCTCCATTATAGAGTTTAGAGGTAATGCTTAACTACGTCTCTCTATATAAAGGGAGGCACAGGAAACTCTCAGGTAAATTTTTCTTGGAAGAGAATAGACCCTTCTCTCACTCTCATTCTCTTTCTTCTACTATTCTCAAGCTTCAGCAAACTTAATTATCAAAGGTCCCCACCTTACAAGCTATTCTTTTCAATTTTTACTGGTAGGTTATCATGCCTATGGGGAGCTAGCAATGGTCATGGAGAATCTCCAATAAGAGTAGACTTCCTTTTTAGGTTTCTCAAAGATCACCAATCCTTGGATAAATGCAAACCTCCAGGTCGGAAGGTGACTGAGCATATCCTCTCACCTTGGATCAGAGCCTTGTAGCAACAATTTGGTGCTAAAGGAAAGGTCTTGCCCTAATTGAAGAAAAAAGAGAAAATGATGAAGACAAGAATGCACAATAATTTCACCACCTCATGCCGCCAGTCATCCCAATGCAACCAAGGTGGTGCCGCCTGCTTATCCTCCATAGTAGGACCTACACAACCTCTCATAACAGTGGATCCACAATAATTGGATGCCTTAGTCCAATAGGTCCAGGTGTTAACTAATGCTATGCAGCAGCTCCAGCAGGCAATAAAGCAATATCAACCCCAGAAGCCCATTCATCAGGTGGCTCCCTCTTGATACAGCTGCCAGTCTCAACCTAGAAGTCTAGAGCCAGCTCCTTGGTGCATACATCAATCCGCTTCCACCACCCAACGATCTCATTCCTGTCAGAGCCCAAGAAGAGAAGATCGGCATTAGAATTCACCTGTGTCCTCCAATGGATATTCAACCTCGGGCTACTCTCTATGTCATGAAAATTACGTCAAAAAGAAGAGCTTGAGCAAAAAGTTCAAAAGATAGAGCACCACCTAAGGGAGGTACAAAACAGAAATCAGAAGAATGATGATGGCCTCAGCTTCAACTCATGACCCCCTCTCCCATACGATTCTAGAGGAACCGATTCTAAGTCGATTCAAGATGCCCCATATAGAGTCATATGGTGACTCTTTAGATCCCTTTGACTGCTTGGAGTGCTACATACCCTCATGATACTCTAAGATGCCTCGAACACCCTTCTTTATCCTACTTTTTTTATCACTTTTAAGAAGTCAGCACAAAGATGATACTCTGGACTTCAACCATGGTCTATCTATCCCTTCAAGCAGCTTGAAAAATAGTTTGTTGCTTATTTTGGCACAACTGAGTATAGTCGAAGAACTTCAATAGTCTCTTCTCAATCAAGTAAGAAGAGGAAGAATCTCTACGTAACTACGCGGCTTATTTTAACGTGGCCACACTTGAAGTGCATAATTTTGATGAGTTGATTGCAATATCGGTGCTCAAACAAGGACCGTAGAACAAACACCTCATTTTTTCTTCAACAAAATCTTTCCAAAAACTACGTTGACCTTCTAGCATAAGCTCAAAAATACGCACAGGCAGAAGGAGCTCGGGCCATGCGTAGGCAGGCTAAAGGGGGAAGCACAACCAATAAGAAGTGGATTTGGGAAGAACCATATGTGGATTGGACCAAAGGAGAATCCTCCTGACTACCGAAAAACTCTAAGCCAAAGAGCCCACCTCGGTGATTTAATAATTATACTCCTCTATCTACTCCTCAGGCCTAGATGCTGATGAAAATCGAGAGTCAGGGACATCTTCCCCAACTTCAATCAATGAAGGCCCCACCAATGACGAGAAGCAAGAGGAAGTATTACCACTTCCATCATGATCACACCCATGATACTGATGACTGCCTCCAATTGAAGGACACGAACAAAGTCTTGATTCGAAGGAGCTGCCTCAGTAAATATGTTCGAAAGTGAGAGAATCACACAATCGAAGAGCCTCCTTGGCACTTGCCTGATAAGGAGAACAAACTATAACCGACCCACAGCTGGTGCCATGAATATGATCTCAAGCTTCACTTGTGGTAGAGGACCAGATGACTGAGCTAAAAATGCAAAGAGACAACATACTAGGGATATTGTTTCATTTTCTAAAAATGATATCTGAACAGTTTATACTCCTTATAATGATGTTGTCATCATATCAATAATGATAGCTAATTATGATATAAAAAAATTAATTGATAATGGAAGCTCATCCGATGTATTATTCTATGATCCATTCCAATGAATGAGATTGTCTGCTAACCGACTAAGAAAAGTCAACACTCCTATGATAGAATTTTTTGAGGATTCTACGGCAGTTGAAGGGGAATCACTCTACCAGTGATCATTGACGAGAGCCTTGGCGCAAAACTATTCAGCTTACATTTCTCATAGTTCGGATGCCTCTACTTATAACACGACACCCTCAGACGACCCAATGTGTTGCAACTGATAGTTCCACATATCATCTACTGGTGAGATTTCTGACTAGAAATGGGATCAAAGAAATTCGAGAAGACCAAATGCTCACTCAGCACTATTTCTTGGCAACTATAAAAGGGATCAGACCAATGGAAACTATCAATTGAGGATCACAGGGAAGAGTCAAAGGAGGTCTGAGAAGAGTTGGTCAAGTGACTTATCACACTCCAGTTTGAAGACAATCCAAGCAGAACTATTTAGATTGGGGCATAGCTGATGCCCAATCTCTGGGATTAACTAATGACATTTTTATGGGCTAATAAGGATGTCTTCACCTGGTCAGCATCGACATGCCAGGTATACTCTCTGACATCATTGTTCACAGGTTGAACGTAGACACAGAGCACTATCCAGTTCAATAGAAGGAGAGGAACTTCTTCCTAAAGTGACAACAAGCGATTAAGGAGGAAGCAAAACAGACTTCCGACAGCAAGCTTGATGGAGGCTTCGACTGCAACTTCAGCTGCCGGCACAACTATGGGTTCAATGATGGGCTCGAATGCTGAGACCTCACTGACAGGCTCGACTTAGGTAGTAGAAAGCAATGGAAATGGATCTTCCTCAATCTCATCATCATTGGCTTCAGGATCAAGTTGGTAGACATCAACTCCTAGGAACAACTGGGAGATATGCTTTGCAAGCCTCAAACCTATACTCGTAAGCCACCGAAGAGCCCTTAACGACCTAGGCTTCAAAGTCAATGGAGGCTTTGAACTTCTTCACAGTCTTGAACCTGGTCTCAGCCATCGCCTTCAACTTCTCCACTTTGGCCCAAGCCTCAAACAGATTCTCTTTCTCCTCGGCATCCTTGATTGTTGCCTCATCAAGCTCCAACACCTCCTTGAGCTTAGTAATCTTCTGTCGATGCATCTCGACAGTGCCATGCTCCATGGCCACAAAGCCTTCAAGGAGCTTGAACAAGCTTAGGAGGCCTCCTCTTCAGCCACTTTCTTCACCTCCTTAATGATTTTGTCCAGGCCTCAAAGCCCAAAGTTTCTCCTCGAGTGAGAGCTTCACTCGATTAAACCTAATGAGGCCCTTATAGAGGATAATGATGTGTGGGCCAGTTACAACCAAAAAGAGACAAATCAAAACTTTGGTCAAGCAATGAAAGAACCTAAGCTAAGTTACGGCTTACCCCGAGGAGACAAGCATAGGAAGAGACCACCACCTCATCCAAAGGATAAGCCTCCTTCTCCATCTAGTTGGATGGAAGCAGTACATTTTTCATTAGCTCTCGAGCGAGCTAATGGTCGTGGTGACAAGAGTCGCCACTCCAGACTCTCTTTGCCAAAGTGATGAACCCCTCGGTCCTGGATGAGAAGGAGCCCATTTCATATCTTGCTGATGGAGTTAGTGCCACCCGAGAGAGGGGTAGTGACATCGGAAAGGTCAGCTTGGAAGGCGGTGGAGTTGGAGCTTGGACTGGCTTTGGAGTGGTCGGAGGAGCCGACCTCAACAACACAGAAGTGATGATTTCAGGCTCATCATCAATATCTAGTGGATCATGCTCAAAGTCCTTACTGATGGCACGGGATTGAAGAAGAAGTCATCAGCTTGGACTTTTTCTATTTTTTAAACAAGGGCTCCCCACGGAGGAGCCCGACCTCTTCTTTAGGGCTAACTTGATGGATTTCAAAGTTGGCCTTATCGCTGCAAAACCAAAGAGAGAAGGTGAATACAAAAGTCAGTAATAAGACAACAAAAATTTTTAAGTTGAAAAGAAATTGACCGTACCCTGAGGTAATGTCTGATTAATACCGATGTCATAAAGCATCTACTCCATCACTAGTTCTTTCAGCTTCAGTTCATTGACATTGAGCAAAGCATGGTGATCTTCATTGTCCTTGGGAAGGATTGACTTATCTTTATTTGGAGAGAGTGGACGATCACACCAGATCCAATTAAAATCCTAGGGCATATTTGAAGAAACAAAAAAAATGATTTTTTCAATTATGGATCGAAGAGTGGAGTCCAATAATGAACTTATGCCCTCCTTAGGGATAGAAATACCATCATCTTTTTTCATAAGAATATTCTTCAAGGTGAACATTGCCTAAAAAGTGAGTACCTTGGAGAGATATTTAGCAAATCACAAGGAATGATGAAAATTACAGTCACTCGAGTAGAGTTTGGAGTGATCTGAGTATGAAAAATCCTATAAAAATCCAAGATGTTGCAAGCAAAGGGGTGGAGTGGAAATTGGAGACCAACTTGGAGAGACTCTTGGTACAAAATGACTTGGCCCTCCAAAGCATTGGCAACTCGATCTTCCCAATCTAGAACCTTCAGTCAGAAAGATGAAGGAATAGAGTATTGAGTTTGAAATCTTCTCAAATCGGTCATAATAATGCTTGACTCTTTACTTGGGCCTCAGAAGTCTCCAGACTCGTAAATGGAACTACCTAAGTCTTGGGGTTTAGAAACGAATGCCCGAATGAGGAGCCAATTAACTTCGACAGTGGTCCGAGGAGTATCCTCGGAGTAGTTGAGAATCTTGGCCACCTCAACGATTTTCGCCCCGGCCTCACAACCATCCGAAGCCATGGAAAGGGAAAATGAATGCAGAAATGGAGCTAAGAAAGTGGAAAATGAGGGCTGAGCAGATCAAGAGAAACAAGAGAAACAAAGCAAAAGGATAGAAACCAACTGGAAAATGATCTCTGAAGGTCTAAAACATTGCCGGTGCCAATGAAGATGGTGGCAATCAGCAAAACCTGTTCCAAAGACTGCGATAGCAAAAAGCAATAGGAATACAACTGAGCAAAAAAGAAGAAAGGGTGGCAAAAGAAGCCTATTTACACCATTCACCAATGGCAAGAATTAAAGCCTCTTACCATCAAATTTCGCTATGTGGCACATATCAGGGCCACTGCATTATGCGACTCTTGGTCGCACCTCTCCTAGATCGTGCCACATAGACTAATCCATGAGAGACAGTGTAGGACCTACCGACGATCGACATGTGGCAAGTTACGGTGGGCCTAAAAATAACATAGATCCCTTATACCACAATACCTCAAGCCGCCCACACTTCATAATTGTGGCGAGATTTGTGAAGCGGTGTATTAATAGGACACCAAAAGTTTCTCAATCGAATAATGAGGATTAAATGATCTAATCTAAAAGTTGGATTGAAGGTCGAGGTTTAGTCCTGAAATCAACTACTTCCTTCATCCGAAGTGATGAAATTACGTCGGGCTTGAAAGTGGAGGGTAAGTATTGTGGAGAAAATTTACCATTTGACCTCAACCTTTCTTCCATCGGATTAGGACCGAACACGCTCCTCAGACTCAGTATCAACGACTTTTAAAATGACCAAAAGACTCCCTTGGGGATCAAAATAGAAGACTGGACAACCGACTCAACATTGACCGTTATATGATCCGGAGCGTGCACCTTTACTGACCCTAAGGTTGGAACTATGTTGATGACAAGAGATGAAGTCCTGAGCCAGTAGGCCGTTATAGAAATAAAGATTGCCCAAACAAATTTCCTAGAATCTCAGACAGTTTTCATTAATTGTGGGCATGTGAGCTAATTTCATGCAAGTAATGTCTGTAACCCACTATCTGTGATCCTCACGATCATGGGCATTGATTCTTCACTTTCATTATCGAGTTTAGAGATAACACATGACTATCCCCTCTTTATAAAGAGAGACATAGAGGACTCTCGGATAAGTATTTCTTGGAAGAGAATAGACCCACTCTCTCACTTCCATTCTTTTTTCTACTATTTTCAAACTCTACTAACTTAATCACTGAAGGGTCTCTCATTGAAAAATCTCTGCCAAAAGCAGACTTCTTTCAGATTTCTCAAGAACCTCGATCTTCAGATAAATGTAGACCTCTAGGTCAGAAGGTGACCAACCATATCCACTTACATTGGACCGAAGTCCTGCAGCAACAATCGTATAGCTAATCCTTGTGGATTATGATTGTATCTTTCATTCAAAAAGATAATTCATCACTTTTTCATGATGTGTATTGCTGAATTATGCAGTAGTTGCTAGGAGATCTATATAGACATATTAAAGATAGAATTCGAAGTGCTTGGAGATCTGTACATGACATGATACAACTAGTGATGGTTCAAAAAAAGATCAATCATTTTTTTGCATGAAAGTACAATCGAACCCAATGCTCATTCTGAATGCAACCACTTGTAACTGGGGAAAAAGCACAACAATTGCCAAAGATAGAACCAAGACCACCCACCGGCGACCAGGTGCCAACAACACAAAAGAACCTGCATGTAATGTTCCATCAAACTACAGAAAAGCCGAAGCATGGAACGCATGATTAACTAACCTCGGTTTAGCTATACCAATCTAGGTAGGCTCTGTTAACCAGCAGCCTTGTCTAATTCAGTTGTACCGGCTGGCAAGGTGGACTGATGACACATGTCCCAAGTCAGTCCCAAGGCAAGAAACTTGCCCTTTATCATCCGTCGCCATCGTCTGGCTCCCACGGCAACCGTCCTCTGTTCTTCGGTTCGTCATTTTGTCGAGCGGATCACGGCATTATGGCGAACTGGGCACCGGTGGTGGTGGGAGTGCTGCTGTTCGTGCTGCTATCGCCGGGGTTGCTGCTGGAGATCCCCGGGAGCTACCGCGTCGTAGGGTTCGGGAGCTTGCAGACCAGTGGCAAGGCCATCAGCTTCCACACCCTTCTCTTCTTTGCTCTCTATACCCTAATCATCGTCGCCCTCCAGCTCCATATCTACACCTCTTGATTAATACTACCTATCACCTATCCTTGTTCCCTTCTGGTCTTGCCTTATTTTTATTTAACATATGAGAATAAAAGAAGAAGGGAAATTAAAAGGCCGAGTAGTTGTGTCGTTGTTGTTGTTATGATTTAGGAACAGAGAAATGGATGTTTTTTCTTTTGAAAAAAAGCAAAAAGTGAATGGTTTCTTTTCTATAATTTCTCTCTCTTTCTTCGTGTTTCCATAGATTTTTTTCTTTCTTTTTTTCTTCTTCCTCGAAACAGTCGGGGGATGTTTAGTTCGAGTCGAGGAAGTCTTGGAATTCGAACCTGAGTCTTGAGGATGCTTCACCTTTCGCCTATACCGGAAGAGGAGTCCATGGATCGCATCGAATCGAATCTCGTTCCGTTGTTCCAGCGGAATATCGTATACAGCTGGAATATCGTATACATGCTCTTGTCTGGACTTGTGAGCCGCGACCAAGGCGGTGGAGGAACATGTGACGAGTAGACGGCTCGGGATGTTGAGAGAGAATACCCTATCTTTGATATATATTGGTATCATCCGTCCGTTCGTAGAGAGGTCTAAGGACTAGGAACCGCGTCAAATCCCATGGTGGGCCACATTATCCTATCCCTTAGAGTAATTTTTTTTTGTACACCGCATACATATGTTGTGAAAAAAATATGTCACCCTATCTGATTCAGTTATATAGTCATCACCTTTCCACGGATATTTAATATTTATGATTCTATTTTTTATTAAATTTAATGATAAAATATTTTTTTTGAAAAATTATGACATCCTGTGATCCAATTATGACATCTTGTGATCCAATTATGACTTCTTGTTCATAATTTGGTCACAGGATATCATAAGAAAGGAAGAAATATTTTCGTTAGTTAAAAATTTATAAATTTTTAATGATGAAAATATTCTTCACTCTTTATGACTTCTAGAAAAAAATTATGACTTCCTATGTGCAGGAAGTCATAATTTGAGCGCAAGATGTCATATTATGGCCACAGGATGTCATATTTTTTTTAGAATTAGAGGAATATTTTTATCATTCAAAATTTTAAACAAAAAATAGAACTGCATGTATTAAATATATTATTAAATGCATGTTGAAAAATGATGACTACGTTCTCCAATATGGTTAGATGGCGCGCTCCATGTTGGTTTATTGTATCGTATGCAGTGCACAAAAATTTTCTCTTATCCCTTATATTTCACAAATTTCTAATTGCACGTGATCCATCGTGCATATGCTCCTAGATTTATCATGACCCCCATAATAATTTCTCCAAAGAGAGAGAGTCATCCATATGTAAAAAGCGAGTCAAACTCTACTACGTTCAAATCTCCACTCAGGGATAGAGAGAGAGTCCAACAGCATGGCCTTGACATACATGTCTTACCTGAGATCCGGCTCTCAAAAATGAGTCTTGCTCAACTAGATGATGGATTTCGATGGCACAGAGCATTTACGCCATGGAATCTAAGGGCATATCGGAAGGGATCCTGGTGATGTAGAGATGCAGCTTGGTCAAGATAGATGCTTTCCACATATATGAGCAGCAAGTGGTTTAGTCATTTTAGAGTAGATCGGATGATCTTAGCTTTGTCCAGGCATAGCCCTCATGTACGTGTCCCGCTCGAGATCCGACTCTCAGGAACAAGTCTTGCTCGGCCAGACGACGGATTTCAACAACATGGAGCACTTATCTGATGAAATCTAAGGGCTTGTCGAGAGAGATCCTAGTGATGTGGAGGTGCGGTTTGGTCAGGATGGATGCTTCCACATATGTGAGTAGCAGGTAGTTTTAGTCATCTCGGAGCAGACTAGATGACCTTAGCTTCTGTCCAGGATGTATGCGAGTACCGAGCACAGAGAGCGAAGGGAGCTATGGTTCGAGATCTCCAAGATGGTGTCGCAGAGCTTGCCTTCTCTGATCGCTAGAGACTTTAATTGCATTATGGGGCCTCACGAGAAGATGGATGGTAGACAATATGCGGAAAGTATTAACTCTAGAGATTTCAGAAAGTTCATTGGCAATGCGAGCCTAATTGATCTTGGCTACTCTGGATCCAAATTCACCTAGTACAATAACCGACAGGGACGGCTAGGGTTTTGGAGAGGATTGATCGGGCTCTTACCACCACCGACTGGATTCAGCACTTTTCGAGACACCAAGTCTAGCACATCTTAAGGATTGCATCGGATCACTGCCTGATCCTCATTTTCACTAACGGCCCGCTCATGCCTAGGGTCTGGTCTAGACCATCCACCTGAGGTCGTGAGATTTGATTAGAGAGGTATGAAGGATGTCGATCTGTGGGGATGTATGGTACGGGATGTAGATTTGAGATATTTTGGACCTTCTATCTGAAGTTGTGAGATCTGATTGGGGAGGTATGGAGGATGCCGGTCCGTCCGTGGGGATATATGGTATCGGATGTTTCAAAGACTGGAGCTTGCCAGATGCAGACTCCTCCAATAGAACAAATTTGAGATTGGTGACATCTTCAGATGGATTGAGGAGGTGGAGGCAGACATTGTGGAGCTACAGAGGAGAGAGGACCGGAGGGGAACCCCTAGGAGCCTGACTTGAGAAAACTTTGTCACAAGCTCTCGGTGCACCATTCTTTATTGAGACGGCAAGAGATGCTATGGAGATAAAAGTCAAGGGTACTGTGGATCAAGGAGGATAGCAGAAATATCAGATTCTTTACCAGTCCATTTTGATTCGAAGGTCCACTAATCGCATCAGGTAACTGAGGAGGGTGATGGTATAATGGTGGATGATAATAAAGAGACTGGAGGGTAGATCTTTCAGTTCTTCATATCGCAATGGACGGCACCTTTGGATGAGGATACCCCCTCTAGGGGTTCCTGCCTATGATCCATATCTCCGATTAGGAGAATGAGGCTCTGACTCATCCAATATCTATTAGGAAGGTACGGAGGGCCCTTTGGTCTCTTGGGGAGGATAAGATCCTGGGGCTGGATGGGTTCCCTCCCTCTTCTTCCATCAATATTGGCCTATTATTCGGAGGAATGTGGTGGAGGCTGTGCAAATTATCTTTCATTCTAGAGGTATCCTGACAAAGTGGAAGAAAACTCTAATCACTCTCATCTCGAAACATCCCGATGCGTCTTCTACAGGGCACTTCAGATCGATCAGCCTCTGTACCACTCTCTACAAAGTATATGCTGGGGTTTTAATCAGATGGCTGAAGTTGATTGTCTCTTATCTGATCAATAAAGAGTAGGATGCTTTTGTTAGCGATTGGTGCATCACTTACAATGTCTTGCTTGCTCAGGAGTTTATGCATGATCTATGATGAGCCCCTACCTGTTGAAATCTTATGACGAGCAAGCTAGATATGGAGTGGACGTACGATCGAATGAGCCAACGCTTCCTGTATCGGATGCTGCAGGAGTTTGATTTCTAAGATAGGTGGATCAATTGGATCATGGACTGTGTGGAGTATTTGAGTTTTGCCATTCGATCAATAGTACCTGATGGAGCTCTTTCATTCAATGGTTGGGCTTCGCCAAAGTTGCCCTCTTTCTTCTTATCTGTTCATCTTATATGTTGATGCTTTATCTCGGATGTTGAGGGTGATGGTCCAGAGATCAAAGTTGGTGCTCTACTGGCCTGCCCCTGGGGTCCATCCTCTCTTGCACCTCCATTTTGTAGATGACTGCTTTTTGATCAGCCGAACCTCAGTCCAAAATGTGAGTTGCTTGGCATCCATCGTTGAGGCCTACTGTTGGACTTTGGACCAGATGGTGAATCTACAAAAATCTACGATCATCTTTAGCCCAAGATGAAGATCTAGGTGATGTAGATAATTTGGAAGAGACTGGGGATCCAGGAGCAGACCGGGGTCCTGACCTATTTGAGAGTTTCTATCACTGGTTGGTATTTTCGAAGGGTTGATTGTAGGCCCATAGAATAGTAGGTCCAGGATCGTCTCAAGAGCTGACAAGCTAATGCTCTCTCCATGATGGATAGGATGATACTCGTGAGATCGGTCTTGAGCTCCATTTCAATCTATCTCATAGCAAATATGATTATGCCAAGTTTTTATCTCAGATGGTTGGAGCAGCTATTTTGAAATTTCCTATGGAGCTCAAGGCATGATGGTCATGGACTCCATTTGCTGTCCTGGGAGATGGTCTACCAGCCTGTGAAAGACATAGGCCTTGGGATTAGTCTCTTTTCATTGAGAGGGAGGCTTCAATCACGCATGCTGCCTGATTCCTGACCCAACTAGATTATTTGTGGAATAGGATGATGAGGCTCAATGTGGGTATGGAGTCACAAGTCCGAGATTCAGACTATTCGAGGCTGCTCTTTCATATGGAAGAAGATTTGTGCCCACACCTCAATATTTTTGGCCCAGGGTAGCTAGCTGATTAGGGATGGGAGGTCCGTGGATGTGACCCAGGATGCCTGGATTTCTAGTTTGCCTCTCGTCTGATAGCTGACCTACATTAGCACTAAGGTGATGACCAGCTTCGAGTCTGTGACCTGCTCACTGCTGATGGTAGGGATTGGAGAGTTCAAGATATCATCCATCTTTTCAGTGGCCCACTCACTTACTGAATTCTCATCATTCGATCCCTATCCATCGTAGTTAAGACTTAAGGATGTGGGCCGCTCTTGCTTCCCAAGAGCTCCCACGAGAGATCTATTCGAGATATGTAGGCCCGTGGTGAGTACCAGGATTGAGACGGTCTAGATCTGGAGAGTAGCTGCAAATCCTAGGATGAGATTTTTTCTCTGGAAGGTTGTTTGAGATCGACTTTCGACGCATACGCTACTCAGGGATAGGGGTGTGAAGCTTGCAATCTCCTATCCAGTCTGTAGGCTGGTGGATGAGTAAACATAGCATGCCTTCCTGTGATGTCCAAGAGCAAGGCTAATTTGGAGGAGGGTGGGTGGTCAACTATGGGAGGCGAGCAGTGGTCCTTGACTGGAACCCTTCTTCGATGCGATCTGTCAGAGTACTGCTGAGAGGTCAACCTATACCTAGGGGGGAAGAAAAGTATAATACTTTGCACTAATCTCAAAGCAACAGCAAATAAAAAAGGAGATTTGGGCCAGCATTAGGAAGTAGAGTTTAATTCAAACTCTATTTCTTTCTTTAGAGATCTATTTAAAGGACCTCAAACCTCTTGATTTCTTCTCACTTGCAAAATTCCTCTTCCTCTCCCTATTTCTTCTGCTTTCCTCCACCCTTGTCCTTGGTGTGCCAGCGATTTCATGGTCCAAAAATCCCTGAGAGCCCAATAATTTCTTAGGAAAACCCTCTCTTCAATTTCTTTTGAATTATAGATAGAGGTTTTTTGCCTTTTATTTGCTGATTTCTTGGGGATAAACTTGATTTCAAATTGCTCTATTTTGGCTGTTCACATTCATTGATTTTCCGACACCGTCCAGCTATCCATCACCATTGAATATCCGATCGGGGAGCCACAATTGTGCCACCATGGGTCAGACCCTCGATCGTCTATTTCGGGCAAGCTTCCCATGGAGTCGGGAAGGAGAAGAAGGGGATCATGGATCCCCTGTTCTACCAAATCGAAGGAAGAAAAATGTGGGAAGAAAGAGGAAGAAAAAAAGAAGAAAAGAAGAGAAAAGAAAAAGAGAAGAAAAAAATAGAAAAGAGAAGAGAGAGATTCTCCCTCTCTTCCCTCTTTCCTTTCTCTTAGTTTGAATCCCCACTTTCTTTATCTAAAATTTTTATTTTCTCTCTCTAAAAAATTTCTTTCTCTAGATTGTGTCTCTTTTGATGAATTTCTCTCTCTAGAATTATTTCTCTCTAGAAGTCATCTCTCTATGATTGATCCAATAAAGATTTTTTCAATGACTCTGATTTAACCTTAACAAAGAGAGCCCTGATCCGCAATCGCCGGACAGCATACCGGCACCATCTGGACCACATTAGACATCTCTAGATTTGATCATCTTTGATCTCGGTGGAACTACCTAAACCTTAATATGATCTTTGATCAGACAAAGTTAGATGATCGATTGATCCAGACTATAGGAGATTATGCCTCACTTGATTATTCATATTCTTTCTGATTATTAGATTTAATTATGCATAGGGGTGTAGTTGTCGCAATAAGATACCTAGCAGTGGGATTCTATGATATGATCTATGAATTGAAGATTCTAAAAATAAATTTATGAAATTAT
This sequence comes from Elaeis oleifera, assembly GCA_000441515.1. NCBI lineage: Eukaryota > Viridiplantae > Streptophyta > Magnoliopsida > Arecales > Arecaceae > Elaeis > Elaeis oleifera. The sequence goes on along the minus strand of KE504790.1, from coordinate 137,440 downwards.
GTGAATTTATTGGAGTATGTGTGAAATAAGTAACGCTGTATTTTTTTAAATTTATCAGTAAATTATAAATTTTTTATATTATACATGATTTATAAAATTTTTTGATATGTCAAATGATTTACGATCAATCGTATTGATTTTAATATGAATTATATCGATTGAATTTGATGTTGCCTGATTTATGACTTTTCGAATTAGAATATGAAAAAGTATTTTGATTTCAAATGACTCACAGTCTCACTATATTTTGAATCTTACCAATAGAGGTTAAATGCTAGTACTTTGATACCCTGTTAGTGGAGGTTATACGTTGATATTTCGATATCTTGACAGTGAGAATTATGTGTTGGTATTTCGATGCCTACCAATGAGAGTTATACGCTGGTATTTTGATATCCTGCTAGTCAAGATTGTGCGCTGATATTTCGATATCCTGTCAGTGAAGGCTATGCATTGGTACTTTAATATCCTATCAGTGAGATTGTGCATTAGTACCTTGATTTAGTTTATGGCTGTCAAAGTGAATCGGATGTTTCGAAAGAATTCGATTTATGAACGAAAATGAATTTAAAAATAAATTTTAAAAAGACTAAATTTGTATGAATTTTATTTGATTAGTATTGTATATTTTGAATTGATGTATCTTGCATGATCAATTTCAATATATTATTATTATTTAATTTATCTAGCTAAAGTATGCATTATTTATTAAACTGTCTAGCTCATTACTCTATATTTTACTACTTTTACAGATTTAGAGCACTAGCTTAACTCTGATATTCAATATGGGAGAGTAAATTAGAAGCAAAATTTGTATCTTTATTTTAGATTAGAATTTATTGAAGTTGACGAAAACTATAAAATATTATGTGGTAAGATATTTGATTTAGTTATTTAAATTAAGTTAAAATTAAATTTTATTCTGCTATGATTTTATGATATCGTGATGAGATGTCTTGCATGCTCATGAAGAGAATTTTTTATGAGTATACAACGATTGTCATGATCTCCGATTTATATCGTCTATCAGATCTAGCTCTACAGGAATAGCTTGATCTTCGAAGCAGAAGTGGTATCTGCTTATTAGATTTTGGAGAGAGCCTTCTACTTGCTGTGGAATATAGCCACTTCGATGTTACTGGTCCTCTCCTTAACACCTCCGATTCTTAGGGCTTCCATGCTGCTCCTATAATGATCCAGAGGATTATTTTCATTTTTTAGGGACCTCCTTCTTTGAGATTTGTCAAGATAAATTTTGACAATAGTGTCAGAGATGGCCAGGATGGTGTTGGCTTTGTCATTCGGAGACCGAACTTCAGATTACTTATGGTGGGGGGTTTACATCTATTTGAGCCTTCCATCCTAGGAGCTGAGCTTCATGTCGCTTGGACTGGCGTTATTTTACATGGCAGGGCTGCAGGCAAAGAAGATCATCATTGAGGGAGACTTTGCCATAGTGATAGACTGGATTCAGGATGACATAACGTAGTTGGAAGCCCATCTGCTCTATGATATTCCGACTTGCCTTCATAACTTCATTGTGGTAACCACTCAGCATATCTTTCAGAAAGCAAACAACACCGCTGATTGGTAGCCTCTTATGTAGCGAGCACACTGGTGACTGAAACTGGCGTCAGGATCAAACTTGCTCGTGAGCCTTGCAAGATATTTATTTTTGATCTTTTGGAGTGCACTCATGTTAGATTGGTGGGACTACCTGCTTGTATCGAAAAAAAAAGAAAGAGAGAGCTGTCCATTATAAAGAGTGAGTCAAACTTTACTACATTCAAATCTCCACTCAAATTTAATTAAATCTATGCTGAACAATAGATATCTCCTATCAATAATTTGAGCCATTGATATGATCTACTTAAATTATTCATACCAAAAAATCATATGATTTAGAGATAAGTAAAAGATATATATAATATAATTTAATTTAGATTATTAATTTTTATTTAATATATAGATTAGGGATCTTCAAATCATATAATTTTTTATATGAAAATATAAAGAGACGGTAGATCATATCTAACATGCCAGATTATTGATGTAGACTTTTATTATAAAATATAGATCTAGTCGATTTTAAATAAAAATTCACTAAAATATAGTTATGGCTAGCATGCTCACTCCCTTCCTTTGTATATATTTTAGATGTTTTAACTTTTTGTATTGATCTCATATGTAGATCTAGGATTAAAACACATAATTATAATTTTTGTAAAATAAAAGCTGATTTTTCTTGCACAAATAGTAGTTAAATGATGTTTTATATAAAGGTTCCCATTTTGAGTAACCCATCGATCTGGGAAGAGGGTTGGTCAGCTCGGCCCTGGCCCCAGTGGTGGGACCCATACTGAAAGAGTGGAATGCTCAAGAAATTGGAAGAAAGCAATTCTCTACAGTTCAATCTGGTGTACTTATCGACCGCCCAGTCCAATTTTCTAAGGTAATGCCGAGTTGAGCCATCTTTTTTCTTTTCCTTTTTTTACTTCTTCTCCTTTTTTT
>KE504790.1:117867-134582 GCA_000441515.1 Elaeis oleifera | reverse complement strand
CTTTCCTTTATTTTTTTTGTACATCGAGTTGAGCCATCTTGAAAGGTGACAAAATTCTTCACGATATTAAACAAAATTTTGAATAATTCTCTATTTTTTATGATCTAGTGATTTTTTTCAGAGTCAGTAATGATAGATATTTAATTAAAATTATCTAACTTTTTATATCTTTGATTTATTCATATATTAATAACTTAAGAAATTACGGACTGTATATTGATTGCTCATGATTTATTTTTCTGCTATTTATTTTCCGACCTCATTGATATTTATTTGTATAATAAATTTATAATTTTAAATTTATATTTATTTCATTTCTTTTAGATAATACAGAGGTTTTGGTAGTTCCGATCTAATTTATTGAGAGAATAAACTTTTAGATAGCATAAGTAAGATTCAAGCCTAAGCCACTGAAATCAAATCCCCTGTAACTATATCAACTAAACAAGTCAGACACCCAATAGTTTTCTTCCTTATATCTTCGCTTCACAATTATTTCCAAATTTTTGTCCAATTTCTCAAATTATTCTTTCTTAAATTTCAAAGCATTTAATAATACTACATCTACCAAAATAGAGAAAATGGCAACACCAAACAGCATCTCAACTCATTGGGTGGTCGTCGAAGGTTTTCGATCCATATTCTAAAACATGCTGCATCGCAATATTAGATCATAATTAAGAGCTCATAATTAAAAGATGTAGCTTTTCATAAACTTGGAAGAGGGATATACTTTAACCTGATCTCCAATCCAGTTTGGCATCAAGCGTTCACAAATTCTTCAACAATAATGTGTGAATGCAAATAAATACATCTTTTATAATGGAAGCACTTGTTAAAACACCAATTGATCTATAAACCCAAATTGAATACAAGCGAGAACAAAGAATTCCGGACCAAGATGGTAGCAGTAACACTCTCATCCATCTTCCATTAACCAGCATGCACATGTATACCAACTGCAATGACCAGGATGGTTAGTAGACCAAAGAATAGAATGCTATGAACCAGAATTGAGATCCCACTGGTGCCCATGTTCCCAAACTCCACCACCCTTGTCCTTGCCGGCAGCTGAAACAGGAGGCCTGGAGATAGGAGGATGAACAGGACCACCGCAACGATCACCGGACCCCAATCGGCAGACATCTCTCTCAATCTGTCCAAGATTCAATCAAGGGAAGAAGATTGTTTTTCCTTGGTGATGTAGGATATATAGATGGCTTGTGGCAAAGGTTTGGAGAGGGAAGGAATGCCTGCTATGCTTGAGGATAAGAAAGCCAAGGAAAAAGTAGTAATGTGAGGGTAGCTTTGGGGTAATGGCAAAACTTCACTCTCACACTTTGATGAGCTCTAAGGAATTGCTTTGTAGCCTCGCAAGGGAGAGATATAAAAGGTCTGTATTTCTTTCCATCGTCTACTAAAGCACATGCACAACTGGGCCCATAGATTCTTTGCTTGATTCTCTCTCTCGCACTCGATGATTCTGCATGCACGGTAAGCAACATCAGTTGTCCCCTTTCAAGGGAGGAATCAACTTTTTAAAATAAATTAAACTTTCTACAGGATTTGGATTGAAGTCTGAAATAAAATCTATTATATATATATATATATATATAATGGAGCATCCATTTGTCTACAGATCTGCGTTCTTTATGTAGATGCAAATATTTATGAGTATGGCATCATTAAAATTTATTTTTAATGCGCAACATATATGGATGAGCGGGATATTAAAATGCTCATCCATTAATTAGAATTCATCATTAATTTGAAATAAAATTTTATTATTAAAAATCTTCTATTTATTATAAAATTATTATATTATTATATTATATTTTTTAGAACAGTTAGAAAAAATTATATTGTATACATTATGCGGGACCCAATGTTTGTGGTAGAGCGATTTTGTTCATCATGTGGATGTTGTATTAATAGCACCTGTGCTGACGATGGGATTGTGTGGTAGACTATCATCAAAATTCATGACAATATAATTCAGTTTGTCCGGTTTGAAACAAAAATCTTCTTATATGCAAAAAATGGTACAAAGAAATAGGGGTATAAAAAATTTTGATTAAATCATCTAAACCGTCCAATCCGATTCGAATCAAATTAAATATAACAGTTTGACAGTTTAACTGATTCGATTCGATTGAATAAATAAAAAATTGATATTTCGATTTGATTATTAATTTATTAATTTATGTGATCTGCTGAAATCGAATCAAATGGATAAATTGAAATTAAATACCATCATTTTATATATCTATATATATATTTATATTACATGCTTCATATATTTATATATATATATTTATGTTACATATATATTCAAAATTAAACTATGTACTTTATATGAATTAAGAATCTAAAATATTAATTTGATCCTATTTCAATCCAATTTAGACCAAATTTGATTTTATTATGGATCATAATAAAAAATAAAAAAAAATTAAATCGAACAACCTGCTTAAACTAAAAAATCATTCAAACTATTCAAATATTTGGGAAGCTACATGAACAAACCGAACCGATACAAAAGTAAATCAAAAAAATCAATTATGTTTAGTCAAATATTTAATTTTAAAAATCTCTTAAATCGAAATATCAGATCGATTTTATAAATCACTTAAAATCAAACCAACCAAATCATTTTCAGCTCTGCGGAGAAAGCTTTATTTTTTGCCACATATCTCGCAACGTGTATCTTAATATGGAAGCCCAACAGCCTTGTGGGGTTTTTGATTCAAATGGAATGACAAATTTATTTCGAGAATTGTAAAAATATTGTATTCCTTTTCAAATATAAAACTTGAGTTGCATGATATAGAAGTTGATGCTAATACACATTTGATGGATTGTTAATATATATATTAAGCTTTTTGAATATTATATATTTCTAGATAAATCGATGTATAGTTTTCAAAAAATAATATTTACTAATATACAGTATATCGTAAGGCTATATATCCTATATATTATCATCCAGCGATCTAGTACATATCTTCAAAAAATCAATATATGGTTTGTACAATATTATGATTTTTTTATTTTAAGTCATGAGAAGATGGATTCCATTACTATAGAAGTTTCATCCCAATATGACTTTTGGGTGGCTACATTAAGATGCATATTACGGAAAATGTGACAAAAAAAAAAAAAAAAGAAGTTGCTCCAAACGATTTTCTCTCATGCATACATCAGAGAATTTTGTTTCTCTGCTCATCATGTAGACACCAATATTAATGACAAAATTTCTACATGGGGATTAAGTATAAACTTATTTATTTATCATACAAGTATTAATGACAAGGATTTTACTTTGCAATTATCAAAGTTCATTGCTTAATTTACCACTAAATTTAATTATTAAAGCTTCCTATTTGTTATAATTCTTTACGTCGTTATATTACATTCCAAAATAGTTTGAAAAAGGTGAAAAGAATCATATCCCATACATTTACAGGCCGGTATTAATGCTGTTGATATTAATGATAGAAGATTTTACTCATTTATCATTACGCATTAAGAATGCGTAAAAGAATTTGACTATTGAAGCACTGTTTAATATAAGTTATTATATTACTGTATTGTATTTTAAAACCGTTGAAAAAGAAAGAAAGAAACCATACCTTGCATATCATGCAGGTTATATGTTAGTTTAAATGATTTTTAAAGCACATTCCAAAGATCCAAATGCAGCAGCTCCTCATACAGAGCCACGAGAGAATATTAAGTGGGTCTCTTTAAATCTAGACCACAACGTGTGCTCAAGGGGCCTTCCTTTTCCTTTATTGCCCTATTTTTATAGCGTGTTTATTCTAAAGTACAAAACCCGAGCTTGTACGCTCCCATCCAACCATCCCTATCGGACGATGTATGTGATTGAGCTCATGAAACTGCATGCTTGCTTAAGTCAACCAACAAGTTGTAATATGTAACCATGGGATCCATCCATTCATGTAATATCAAAATTTCAGACCATCTAGTAGTTAGTCTTGCCCTTTAAATTTAGCCCTCAGCAGAGATAATAATAGCTGTGTTACCCTGCAGGTTGTGGAGTTTACCGTCATGATGTTCATACCGGTCATCTCCCTAATGAAAGTTAGCATGTTGTACTTCAGCAGGTTCTCATAAGTTTATTCTCACACTATTTTTTTACCAATCCATCTTTTAGTAGGAGGATTATGGAAATTTCCTAAAGTTATCAATTATACACATTCTGATTATTATAGCAGATTATACATGTCATGGATATTGCCCTAAATGTTCATCCATCTGACTGCTACCGAGTGGTCGAATATTAGTTAATATTGCTTCCAAGTTTGGTATCTATGAGAATTTTTAACATTACTAATAAGAAATAAGAAAGAAAAAGCATACATGAGATATTCAAAAGAATATATCTCATAAATTCTTTATGTGCCACTCAACAGTCCATTGTAATAATCCGTAACTATTCCAGCCAAGGATATTGTATGGCCAGAACAGCACTACCGAAAGCAACCCCTCAATTGAGTTGAGTAATCAATCTTTCGTCCCGTAATAAAAGGATGACCTCACATTTAGCTAATCAATTTAGTTGTACCAGTCTTTCGGTTGGGTCATTTTGACCAAATTTATCAGACATTAATATAGCTAGAATAAACAGAGGAATGAAATTTCAGACTCTTACACGGCCGCTCTCTATAGATGGGCACAGAAGAAGAAACCATTGGCTGGACAAGACAGCAAAATAAGTGACCAGACCATCACAGGTAAACATCAGGATATATAGGATCCCTTTTAGCAAAATACATTGCATTCTACAAAGAAACTGTTGATCAGAAGATTTTAAGTTATTTAACACATATAAGGACTGATAAATTGTACAACATGTAATTAAAATTAAGAAAGTTGTAGACTTGGGGATGATATAAACCAGCATTAATGGAGATGGATCTAGTCAAATACTGGCCTGCAAATAAGTCTTGCTGCCATGGACCCGTGGCAGAGCTACTCTGTTATCAGTTTCAACTTCACATCTAAATAATTGGAAGTTTGGAAAAAAGTTGGCCTGCAAAAAATTATATATAACCAAGTAAGAAAGGTTTTCTGATTGAGAGTCACGGAGTTAATTGCTAGAATCAAATGCCAACAGATCAAAAAACAGCTTTCCCAGAATCACAAGATTTACCAGAATGCACACAAAACGTTCTATAATCCTTTTAGAAAGAGACATGTAAGAATATATGAACAAAGACGTTGCTGTGCAACATGTGAAAAGCCCATGATGATCAACTAACACAGTAATGTCTCAGATGATCTGATCATCCCCCTCACTTCCACATTTTGACTACTTCAGTTCTCTCAAACTAAAGCATAATTGGTCACTGGTCCAGTATTCTTTAGTCACAATGAGGTGAAGTTGCAGCTATCCACTTGACCTTTGATCCTACCAACAACCACAGGTTTTTTACCAAGAGCGGTCCAACAAAACACACCTGAGTCCAGATGGACCGGACTTGGCTTTAATATTTTGATGTGGCAGAAGACCATCTAAAATACAGTGAAATAAAACAGAATAAAAACTACTTTCATCAATTGGATAAGAGCCCTTCGTAGAACTATAATTGCTGTCATGAATATGATCACAAACACCAAAATAATTGCGAAACAGTGCACACATGAGAACAGAGCTGATCATTGAGGCCCTTTTGTTCTCTAATTTTTTCTGTTTTCAAAAAGGGAACAACATTAAGCATTTTTTTAGTCGAAATACTTTCAAGTCTCTACATCAGCATGTATTAAACGTAACTGGGCAAAGTCATACTAACATGTTATCACAGAAGTAGGAAAAGGAAGAAAGCTTCCAAACTCCCATTGATGTCAAACTCAAATGCTCTGATTCCTCTACTTGGAGCTCAATCATCATTTCCTCAATAAGCTTATCAAATTTAGGCTCAAAATATGAGCCTAAGTCCTTCTATCTACCATGGAGCTTACTGAGCCTCGCAGTTTACCAAATCATTAGTCACCTACTGACATGAATCTTCTTCCTACTGGAATGCATTCTTGATCAGATTAAAGGATCTGATTGAAATGCCAAGGAGTCCATCAAGCATGTTCAAAGTTACATATCAACAATTTAATCATCATTCATTACCATACATACACAAACAATACCTGAGCTGCTTGTTATATTGTGTGTTGAGTTCGCACTTTCCACCCAAGAGAAGAAAAGATACTATTTGTCTCGTTAAGACATCTAGAATACACTCTCAAGTATGTAAAACATTGCAAAAATAATTATCTTTTATGTAGAATACCATGTGCCAAGCCAAAACATCTTGCATAAAATACTACTAGTAGTCAACGATTCTCCGAATATTCAGCACTCCCAAGTATTGTTGACCTCAACTGGATACTATAAATCTTAAATCAAAGTGAAAGCCAAATTATTCCCAATACATGTTCTGAAGCCTACTCCATAACGTAACTATTCTCATCTCTTTTACACATTCCACATAATCAAAATCATTTATCTCCAGCCCCTCTTAAAGGAACATAGATGAACTTCTTGCAACGCTATGCTCCTTTTTTATAGTATGATGAACCCCATTTGCATTCAAATTTTGGGCAGTAAAAAGCATTAAACTAAATTATACGATGCTTAGATTAACTCATGGAAGAAAGTTACTCACTATCAAAACTTTGTATTTGCAGAAAAGGGAATTATAATTACTCAACTGACATGTTACCACGATTACAATGTTCCTTTGTTGACAAAGAAATGTCACTTTCCAAAAAGTTTAAGGTCACTTTTATGCATGTGCTTACCTCCCTATACACAATCCTTCAGTCTATACAGTGTGATTATGTTAATACTAGAGTAGTTTCATGAGGGTATTTACAATGCTACTCACCCTTTTTGATACCTTACCTATTTCACCTAGAATAGCTGGTTATAACAAAACTCAAAAAGGTGATCATACAACCAACAGTTGCAATAAGATAAGCATAAAATCGTAACTTACAACTACAAGTCAAGCAGGTGGATTATCAAAAAGTGGGAGCACCCAATAAATGACCAGAGCTGATGCTGCCAAAGCTTTTGACCATCTAGAATGAAGTGAATGATATCCTTTCTTCAATCCCTCAATTAGGTTACCACACTAAATCCAAGTGTTAAATTAGCGCATGTAATGAAAATATTACAGTACTTGAAACCCCACATAACAGAACATCTCTCATTATCTTGCTTTCAAGTTTTCTCACCTACAATTAAAACCCTAGCTAGGCTGTTTTATTGTTTGGACAGAAAAAGAGACCATCAAGAACTCTTCAATCAAAATCTGATGTGTCACTGAATGATTGTCATTGGAATTTGTAAAATCCTAACTACTGCATACTCATAATGCCCTCAAAAGGATTCTTTCAAAAATGAAGGTGCCAGAAATAACATCAGAGCTGGCCCTAATAGGGAATACCCAAATAATAAGGATCTTTATAGCTGATGACAAATAGTTTCGACGGATTGACTGGTAGCGATTATGGTTATGGTAATCAAGTTGCCAGATATACTAATCATCCCAAGTCATAACAAATAAACCAAATGTAGGTCTTCTGAAATTCTAAATGGTAAACAACAAATATCATGTGCAACTACTGTTAAGTCTTCATTCATGTCCATATTTCAAAAGCACTAAAAGACTATCTAGCATGACATATTTCTCAATCATTAAATTGTACCGAAAATATCTCACTTAATCATCTAAGATCAATATAAACATTATTAATAATATTATTTCTTCTATTTTGAGTATATTTTCCACCAAATTTTCCTTGTGTATCCACAAATTCCCAAAAGAGCATTTTATCCTTCATTTAGCACACTCAGTGGCATTGAGTTAACCCCTAGAATGGAAGAAAATTATCACAAGAACTGTGACGGTAGGATCTCACATCATATGTAGGTCCATAAACTTCACACACAGAAGCGCAAACTTTTCTTCAACACAACAATCTTCAAGGGCAATCATGGATTTCATTGAACTCAACATATTCAAACTAGTATCATCTCCAAGCATGTCAGCTTGCTGTACAGAAGAAACCAAAACACAAGCAGTTGAACATTTCAAGGAGTCAAAATGAACAGGGCAATTGAGGAGTTAGTATGAATGTACAATTTCAGATAAGGGCATCATGCGTATCTCACGTAAAAGGACACAAGAATATGTTCCTTAATTAAGATGATATCTAGAAAGGCTACCATATGCTTCGTTATCAGGAACCTTGATGACAAGTTTAGCTGGAGGATAAAAACCAATAATTTAAAGATTTGTTGAAAAACATGGTTTTAAATAATGACTGTTTTAATTAATTTTATAACAGCTGTTATCACTCATCTTGCCCCATGGCAAATCAACCGTTCATCTTATGTTCTTTAATCTGGATCTTCATAGCAATTTTTTTAAAAAAATTCTAGGAACAGAAATGTAATAAAGTAATAATAATTCTAATTTCCATATTCCTGTATTATCGCTAAAACAACCATCATAAAAGCTACTATTTTGTTCCAAAAAGGTTTTAATCAAGAGCAAAGACAGCTACATTGTCCATTGTAACAATCAATAGTAGTAATGTTGGACGCCCATTATGACAGGGTAGCAGTGCCTCAACCCTTGAAGAAACAAGATAAGGACAACCTAATCAATAATTCATTGAATGAGGATAAGAAAGAAGCGGACTTGATGGACATATCTGAATTGAACCAACCTTAATCATTTTTTGGTAGTGGAACCAACTTGACAAACAATATTAGAACATGTTTTGATGAACTGGATATCCTATCCTCACACCCTTCAGGTACTATTAAAAAAATTATCCATCTTCACTATTTTCCACTAATAGAAGGCAATTCACGACACATGGAAAAGCACCATCATAGCACAGACGAGAGATCTTCATATAATACCAACAAATCTATTACTACTTCCATATAAGCTGGCAATCATATCCATCCCTCCCAGTGAAGATCCTTCAGACAGGCTCATTAGACATATCAAACAAAAGAAACAACCATACCAATTTCTAAGAAATATAAATACTACCAAGAAAACCTAGAAACACGTTCAGAAAAAATAAGAACTACATCAAGATGCGGCTGTGCATATCAAAAATATTGAAACCCACCAAAAACAGAAAAGACAAATTTTGACCCCTCAAACAAGATATAATTCCCTAGAAATCTTCAAATAAAGATAAAATATTAATAAATTAGAGATCATCAGAAAGATTAAATGCTAATATATGTCAACATAAGATCAAGATTATGGATATCGACGGGCAATTAAAACATGTAAGATATCAATCACCGCACTAAAAGCCCAAATTTTACCAAAATTAAAGAATAAAACAACGGATGGCATCGAGATCTCACCGGAGATGTCCTTGGGCGACGAAGCCGCGGGCGAACGGGTAGCGGGGCATAGGATCGCCCTCCCAACCCCGATAGATTCGACACGATCCCGACGAGATAGAACACCATCACCAGCCCGATCACCCAGGGCATCAGAATGAACCCGATCACGAACGTCACCGACCCGCAGAGCATGAGCGCGAGCGACGCCCCGAGGAGGAGCGAGGCGAAGCCCACCGGCGACACCTGCGGCCTCCTCGCCACGCGGGACCTGGCTTCCGCCGCCGCCGCCGCCGCAAGCGGCGGCCGGGGGACGGCGGCGCCTCCGCTGGGGAGCGTCGGAGGAGGGGATCGCGAGGTGGGGAGAGCGGAGGATGGTTAGGAGGAGGGCGCAGAGCTCGTAGAAGAGCCTCGAGGTCTGGTCCTCGCCTCTCATCTTCGGAACCCTAATCCCAAGAGAGAAGAAAACGGAGAAGACGAATACGAGAAAGAAAGCGGCAGATGAGAGAAGAAAGAGAGAGAGAGGGAAGAAGGTGGCTTTAGGAATATTAATTGGTTTGGATAAACGGTGATCTTGAATACTTGATCTGATCAAGGGAGAAGGGATAGGCTCGGAATTCTTCTCCCTCTTCGCTTTCTTTTCTTTAGCTTTCCTCTCTCTATCTCTCCTGCTTCGCTTTCTGAGATAGAGATCCTGAGTTGGCGTTGGAACGAGAGAGAGGTAACGTAGAAGCTATTTTGGAATAAACAACTCGATTAAAATTTGATATTTTATTAGGAATTTAGTATTTATACTCCTTATTTCATCACAACCGCTGGATTGGTCCGTCCGAGGATGTCAACCGGGTGAAATGGAGATGGCGAGGGTAAGAATATTGACACGAAACAGCAAACAGGCTCATCTGTGTACCGAGGAACCATTGAGTGATTGAGACGTGGTAGGATTTAGAGGGGCTAACATGCATATTATTACGTGTAATGCAATGATTAGATATAAAGGTTTTGCGCTGTTTCTTATCTTACAGCAAGATGTAGATCAATAAATATACAGGAAGAGAGAGAATATTGGATAACGCAAGGGATGTTGTGTTGCGTCCACAAGCGGCTATATTTCTTAAGCGACGAGAAGGGAAAGCTTCAAGTGGAAAATGTCCGCATGATACGTGGGAGTAGTTTTATTTCCTTCCTCAGCGTCTGCGAAAGTAGTTGCGGTTCGCATAGAGACTTGTAGGAGGGCCACTAAACCCGCCGCGCCGTTACGGCGGAACGCGACGGGCGGCATGGGACGGGATAAAAGATTCCGTAACGGAGGGAGAATTGGACCGGATATTTGTCCGGTAGCGACCGCTTTTTGACGAAAAGAGTAACAAACGGCGGCAGTCTCAACGAAAACAATAAAAAAGGCAATGAAACTTATTTTAGTTTCTAATATTAAAAATGATTATTTTTATTTTATTATTATCTCGATGGCAAAAGTGATAGAGAGAAGGGAAGAGACTCGAGGGATGGTCACGTGGATTTTATCAGTTTTGGATAGGGACAGCTTTTGATTCAAATCAAAGCTTTTTTTTTTATTTTTTTAAATTGATATTTTAATTTTAATTTTACAATTTGATTTTCTTCCAACTTATGAGAACGAGTGATAAATACTAAATATAATTCTCTATTATATATGTTGTATGAGATACAGTCATGGATGGCTATCATTAGAAAATGAACGATTATAAAACAATATATGTCATGTACAACATGGTCTGAACTAATGGAACCTTTATTTGATGGATACCCATCTTCTAATGGCGGTCATCCATGATTGCGCTATACTCTACGGTGTTTTCTATGTATCGTAAAGGATCCATGCTTGATAAGCACAAGTTACTTTGTTTGGTTTGCACTTTTTCTATATTTGTCTGTTTGCATGGAAAGGAATAAATGACCACTTGGCTAATTGCAGAGCAAGATCTTTTAGTTACAGGATTGTTCCCTGTGGAAAGGCTGCAACAAATATCTTTTCCTTGCAGCATCTTTTGGTTGGAATATCTACTTGTGGGGAGAAGGTCCAACGAATTTTTGGTAAAAGATGGAATTGGTGTTGGCAATGCTGATAAGATCTTGGGCAATTGTAGCGTGCTTCTATCTATCCTTTACACAAGGACAATTATTGTTGTGGGATGCTGATGGGGGATTGGCCTGGGGGCAGGGGTGGTTGCAATGTCGTGTAAGAATCACACTAAGAAACGTCTCTTCGTATACAAAGCTTCCACCATCTGGTCTAGACCGGAAAAGATCAGATATACATGACATATACATAGCCTTAACCCATACATGGAAAGGCTATTTTGGTATTTCAAATTTGTGATACCGAGGTTAGCACGAAGCAATCTTATTGTTGTGCCAAGGCCTATCCTCTCTTATAAAAATTACACTGGTTTTCATGATTCATGCAAAGATGATGTTGATGATGCAATTCGCTGGATCCATAAACGGAAAAAGAGCCAATAAACGGATGATGAAGTGATATGGCTGAATGATTCCTAATCTATGTCCCCTTCAATCCTGTAAACTAGCAATAAACATGCATTACACACAAGGATCAATATGAATAATTGTGATTTCAAGAGCTCCTGCCCATATCAACCATCCATCGACTTGTTGTTCGGTCAGGCAATGCGTTCATGATGCCAACAATGTTGCAAAAGTATTATGAATAGATCACATTATCCATCACATTAACTTGGGCATAATAGTGGAGAAAATGAACAACACCACCACTTTAAAGATTAAGTGATAACATTGAAGAAGGTGGGATATAAAGAGAGCCGAGAGCACTAGGTATCCAGTGGACAATGTGACTTATGATCCACCAAATCTCTCCAATCTAGTTAGGATTAAAATTGGATCAAATACGGATCCGATACTAATATATTTATATCCATATTTATTTTATATAATGAACATAAATATAAATATAGATATTACTCGAATATAAAAATTCATATTCATACTTATTTTAATAAATATGGATACCAATTGGATGCTGAAAATATGAATATAGATACAAATATAAATTAGATGATTAAACTTAGTGATAGAGTCAAAGCTATTATTAAGTAAAAGATAAAAGTAAATACTATGTTAATATGGTCATTATTTCTTTAAAAATCCATCAATGCTATATAAAATTAAATAAAATTTGAAATAAACTCAGATATTTAGATATGGTTTGGATAGTTGCCTATTCATATTCATATCTTTTTTGATAAATATAAATATGGATATAGATATTAGTCAGATATCCAAATTTTATCCATATCCGGATAAATTTGGATATGCAAATAAATCTGAATAGATATTATTCAAGCTACTTTCACCATCATAATCTACATATGCCATTCAGCAATTTGCCATGTTAGCCAATGATAAAGGGATATGGAAAATCCTTCTTATTGAGAATTTTTTTGGAAAAAGAAGAAGCTAGCGCTCTTGTTCTTCATCATTCCTCGAACGCACCATGGCTTTATTAATTCCTTCTGGTGATCATAATACATTAAATGAAGAAAAGATGGGATCAGTGCTGTTGTAGTTGCTAGCTTTTAGTCCATTTGGCTACAGAAATATGGTGTGTGATCTTAGACACGTTTTCTGCATAACAATAGACCATACACTCTTCCTTCCGAGAGATCGAACATGTCTGGCTGGAGAAAAAATTATTGGCTGTGTGTTCATAACTCAAGGATTGAGAACTAACTCATTTGTTGCCATATCTTTCATTTTCTTTTGTCGTTTCTTTATAACTCCTCTCTTTCCTTTTTTTTTTCGGTTGTTCCATACCCTTTCATTTTGTCGATTGGTTAGACCCATGTCTAGATCAGGCTACGCATTTCCCTAACTTTTCTTCAAGAAAATGATGTATCCTAAGAATCACAATTTCTAATCAATTTAAGTATTTCCACATAAACTCAGAGAGCTTTGCAAGTCACAATGGTAGAGAATTGAGAACAAGCCCTAGCGGATCTTAGCACTAATTAAGCCCTATGACTCCAAGGCTATAAATCTTTCTATGTGCAACTCTAATCGTTCTTAACGTCTGAAAATTATGCTCTGTTGGATTATATCCTCTTCATATGTCTTAAGTATCCATTTGTTAGTAGGCTTTTGTTATGCTGTCTCATAGTATAACCTAAACCACAACTATTGGTTTGGCACAATCAACTTAAGCTGTCTACTTATCATTTACTTACCGGATGAATTGAAAACCATCAAGGTTAAGAATTTTAACATTCCTTTCCTCTTCCTGCTCATTGTAAAACCCCATTGGACTTCCCTTTCATTCTCTACTTAAAAAGAGAGTGAAAGAGTAAACCAGGCTTCTTAGCAATGGCTTGAGAGACAACATTGGGCAACCAAGATCATGACTTCCTACACAATGGATCTAACAATTAACCAGATATGAATTATGCTGGAATGTTCTATCAAGGAAATAAATCAAGTATGGATACAGTTTCGAGTAAGATTGCTCATATTATTTGTATCATTAATGCATAAGAAGATATAATATCAGTATCATAGTAACAGGTAAGTATGCAGGTCCAACAATTGGACTCCCTGCTTTTTGAACTTGACTATTTGTCACTTCAAGGGGCCAGGCAAATTGGATGGAATGGTGGATTTTACTGCCCTAGCGACCATGATCATCCTTCATTTTGTTAGGCCAAAAACTATGCTGTAAAATTTTGATTTGTGATGAGTCTATAAAACAATATTTTAAACTTATAGATTAGGCCCACAGATAATGGAAAAGTATGGGTCATATATACATAATTAATTTAGGTAGGCCCACCTCCCTCTTCATCAAAGGAAAAAAAAAAGGACTCCCTGTCAGATAACCAAGTTCTAAACATGGAAACAAAAGTTGGTCTAAAGCTCTAAAACCCACAATATCCCTACGAAACATACATGCAGATTGCCAGGTTGCAATTGGATTCTGTGTCAGATAACACAAGAAAAAGTTCGTCACAATTGAGTCAAAAGTTATACCAAGCCAAAGGTTTGGAACACAAAGTGGAGGTACCTTTCACCAAAAAACTCCCGAACTTTTTTCACATAGAAAACAAGATCAAGACCAATAAGAAACCAAGAAAAAAAAACTACTCTCTCTCTAAGTTCTCATCCAGTCTTCCTCAAGAAAAGAAGACAATCCAGTGGAAGTTGGGATTCTTTATTTGGAATCATGACTTGATGCGAAGGGACCAAGGGAGGGTAAAAAAGTGGCTCCTCTCTTTATTCTTGATATGAGAAGGACATTCACCTTGTCTTTTCTTTTCCCCACTTACAAAGTATTAACAAGGTTTCACATAACAAATTAAGCTATTTAGATCATAAAACCAACTATAAGATAAAGACGACAGCTCAAAGAAGAGATAATAGAGAACTAATACCTTAGCAAATCATCTAAACCAATCTATCCGAATATATGAATCCATGAAAAGAATCCCTGTAAATAGAATGTTATCCGCAGTCAGGAACAATCCATGCATATTCTCAAATATCAAAAGATATTTATTGCATTAAGAAGTTTGTAGGCCAGAACCATGGTCTGTCAAAGAATCTTTGAGTAGCCACTAGCCTTTGGGATAGAGAAGAACAACTATTATATATAGGGCTACTATTGTATCAAGAACAACCAGAACATCAAGCCACATTAAAGAATGGAGGCAAATCGTAAGCATAGAGGCTTTAAGAGGAAGTTGATGATGTCCTTGTACCGACCACCAAAGTCATCTACAGTCCAAGTTAGTAGCAAGGTAACTCTACTCCATCTTCTTCGACCGCCTCGTTTGGATTTCTTGGAGAGGATGAGTTCAAGCTGATGCCTTCCTCTGCGAAGAAGGAAGGAGTGGGGGCTATAGGAGGAAACTTTGTTAATGAAGATAGCGTGGATAAGAGAGCTGCAGCTTATATCACTACCGTCCGAGAGCGTTTCAAGCTCGAGCAGATAGACTACGAAAGAAGAACTATTAGTGGGTCTTGGTGCAACAAAGATAGTCATTAGGATTTATTTTTGTTGCATTATAGCTGCCCTATGTTAATTCTATGTATCTGTTAAGTAGGGTTAAACTATGAGACTTGATGATGGAGCTTCCATTTCATAGTTGATCTTGTAGTTGCATCGCCAGTTATATCTATATACTTGTGAATTAAGTTCAAATGATGAAACATAAATTGGTTTCTCTTTCTTTAAGCAAATCTAGGTTTGTGCAACTAAAAAGTTCATGCTTGAATAGTCCATTTTACATAAATAAATTCTTACATGCCCCTTGAATTGAAAGCACAGCTATTAGGACTAAAACCAGATTAGATATGGATCGGCTGCCAACATATCCATATCCATATTTGCTATGTCTAATGAATAAAAATACAGATACGGATATTATTTGAATGCAAAATTCATATTTAAATGGATACGGATATAGTTTAGATACTGGAAGTATGAATATAATTACGGATATAAGTTGGATAATTAAATTTATGATTAGAGAATTAAAATATTATTAAATAGATGATAAATCAAATTAATAATATATTTATATGGTTGTATATTTTCTTAAAATTAATAAGTACTACATAAATCTATAAAGATTATAGGTAGATTCAGATATTCAGATATGGATTGAATAGTTATCTATCCATATCTATATCCATTTTTCTTTGACGGATATGGATATAGATATGGATATTAATCGAATCCTCAAATTTTTGTTCATATCTGATTTGATTCGGATATAAATAAATCCGGATGGATATTATCTATACCACTTTCACCTCTAACAGCTATGTAACTAGAAGAAAAATGAGTTCTCTCTCGTTCTCTCTCACTCACTCACTCATTTACAAATGACTCCCAGCCCCCGCCACGAGGTACCCGTCGGCACCCTTCTAGGAAATTATCAATTATCACTTTATCTGTAATTAATCAATATATTATATTTTGGTTTACTTATTATTAAAATTTATAATTAAGATTTATCGTTTTCATCAATACATGTAATGAAGGAATTGTTGATTAGCCTATGGCCATTTTAGTCATTAGATTGAGATCTCATGACAGAGACTAGTCAAAGCATCTGTCCTTGCACTCTTAAATCCCTCAAATAAACAAGCCACTGGTGAACAACTTGTGCTCAGATAAACTTGCTCCCAGCTCAGCCTGAGCCTGGCTCGAATCTCTTCAAGCTTGGCTTGGTTACACCCTCAACTGGCAGCTAGTTGATCAGGTACAATTGGTTTCCCAAAAGTGTCACGCCTCGAACTCAAC
>KE504790.1:98044-108057 GCA_000441515.1 Elaeis oleifera | reverse complement strand
TTCAAAGTTGTACATCCCAATAGGACCTATCTCGATTCTGTGAGAAAACAAGATTGAGACTAGCTCGGGCTCCAAAATCCATCCATGCAGAAAGAGAAGAAGAAAGAAGAAAAAAAAGGAAAGAAAGGAAAGAGGAATAAAGAGAAAAATGAAAGGAAAGAAGAAAAAATTAAAAAAAAAGAAAAGAAGGGAAAGAAGAAGAAAGAAAAGAAAGGAAAGGAAGGAAGGAGAAGAAAAAGAAAGAAAGAAAGAAAGAAAGAAAGAATAAGAGGAGAAAATTAAGGATATCCATTGGGAGGCATAATCTGGATTGCTGTTGTGATGGAACAAGACAGCAAGGCATCTTGTTCATGAAAAAATTGAGATATATTTATGCTATAAGATTTAAAATATTATTTTATTATCACTATCTGAGTTTGGATTGATAGGAGTATATATGAATAAAAAATAAGCCTTGCATGTCCTATAAAGTTAAACTATAAGAATGTGCTGTTGTGTGCCTAGCTTGGGCCGTCAGATCAGGGCATAACATATTAAATAGCATCAAAACCGACTCTGGCTCTAATCTATGTGGACTTGGGGTACTCCAACATAGATTCATTGAGGCTGAAGATGGGCCAATGATGGTTTATGAATGTATATATAGATTTGGATCCTTAGTTTTGCAAGCATACCATAAGTTAAATAGGGAGAGTATATGAGGACCCATGCAATATATATTTAGTCCCACATCGGTTATTCGCTCGGAAGATCTTGGATACTTATAAATCAAGGAATTCAAAAATAATTTTCGACTAAACTTTTGATTGCTACAATACTATTGGACAAAATAGTAATAGAGCTTATGCACCTGCTAGGAGGGGAAGGGTTCCTTATTTCTTTTTTTTTATTTTTATTTTGGAGGGGGGGTGTGAAAGCCTCCTTTGGTCACTGGCTTTTATTAAAATAGTGCGTTTACTATAGAATACTATAGCAAAAAAAAATTATGTATGGGGAACAAGCAAAAAAATGAAGAAGGACACATCAAATCTCACCTAGAAACAGTAGTGCTCAAACTTTTATTAGCAAGTCAACCCACCACAAGATAAATCTAAGCAGTAGTCCAATGAGTAATTCAACTTATCATGCAATTTGAGTTGTAGACCTGTACCTATAACATTCAGACTTCACTTGCAAGATTCCAAACAAACCCTAAGAGAGATGGTGAGTAAACTTTTCTATGTGCACGAAAGAAATTTTATTTTAATATATATATATTCTTTTCACTAAGAAATTCTTAGGGTGCAACATGCATACTTCATGTATTGTATACACGTCGTCCGAAAGTAGATCTTAGCTAAAATTGGATTTTCTAGCAATTAGTAATAAATTTTCGACTCTGAATAATATCTAATAATTATTCTTGAGGATGTTTAGATAAAATAAATTACATAATTTCTTCATTCAAATTATTGATCTTAAACTTGTCAATTAATCGTATTAATTAATATTATGGTTGAAAATTTGAAAATGAATCTGCATTCTTTCCTTCTGATATATCTTTCTACCTAAACGATGGGCCATGTTAGTATAATCCAAAATCATAATAGCTGTAGCTATGAGAGAAAAGAAAATTGAAAACGACCTATAATGAGATATGTCTAAAGCATGAAGAAAGTCCAAATTCTTCAGATTGGAGGCTCAAGCTTAGTTCATAGAAATTGAACAATAATATGTCAAAAGAAATTTTCTTACGGAATCATGCAAGCTTTTTATCATGTGACGCTAAATAAACCCAAGATCTCACACCCTCAATCTCTAGAAAACCCCTCCTAGAAATCCATGCTCAAGTCTAACTTACATTGCCTGGTATTCTCGTTTGGAGAGAGGTAAGTTCTTGGGTCCATTTTGAGCATATCACAGCTTGTCAGCAGAGATCGAAAGTCTAATGCAAAAGACCTTCATATGCATAGCGGAAATCATTTTGATCTAAAAGCTTAAATCATCAATCAGGCATCCTAATTCTTCCTTCTCGATTCTCGGGCCCCATATGGCCAAAGTCTTAACTTCAACAGAGATTAACAACAAGACTAAAAAGAGAGTGCAGCCTTCTTAGCAATGGCTTGGGAGATACATTTGGGCAACCAAGATCATGACTTCCTACACCATGGATATAACAATTAACCAAGTATGAAATTCAATCAAGTATGGATACAGTTTCAAGCAAGATTGCTCATATTATTTGCATCATTAATGCATAAGAAGATACAATATCGGTATCATAGTAACAGGTAAGTATGCAAGTCCAACAATTGGACTCCCTGTTTTTTGAACTCGACTATTTGAGTCTCCAGGGGGCCAGGCAAATTGGATGGAATGGTGGATTTCACTGCCTAGTGACCATGATCATTCTTCATTTTGTTAGTCCAAAGACTATGCGGGAAAAATTTGTTTTGTGACGAGTCCCACATATAATGGGAAGCTATGGGTCATATGTACATAATTAGCATATATAAATAAATTTGTTTGGGGTCACCCTCCCTCTTCATCCAAAAAAAAAAGGACTCCCTGTCAGATAACCAAGTTCTAAACGTTGAAACAAAAGTTGGTCTAAAGCTCTAAAACCCACAATATCCCTAAGAAACATATATGCAGATGGCCAGGTTGCACTTGGATTCTGTGTCAGATAACACAAGAAAAGTTCGTATCAATTGTGTCAAACGTTATACTAAGCCAAAGATTTGGAAGGCAAAATGGAGGCACTTTTCACCAAAAAAACTCCCAAACTTTTTCACACGGAAAGCAAGATCAAGACCAATAAGAAACCAAAGAAAAAAAAAACTACTCTCTCTCTAAGTTCTCTTACCATGCGCATGACTATGAGAGAGAGAACTTTATCTTGAATCCTTGATGGTACACGTCCTGTAAACTAGATGGTACAACTAGGTAGAAGTGTAACCTCATCCAGTCTTGCCCAATAGAAAGAAGCCAATCCAGTGGAAGTTGGGATTCTTTTGGAATCATGACTTGATGCGGAGGGACCAAGGGAGGGTAAATTAAAAGTGGCTCCTCTCCTTATTCTTGATATGAGAAGGACATTCACCTTATCGATTCTTTTCCCCACTTACAAAGTATTAAAAAGGTTTTCACATAACAAATTAAGCTATTTAGATCATAAAACCAACTATAAGATAAAGACGACAGCTCAAAGAAGAGATAATAAAGAACTAATACCTTAGCAAATTCTAAACCAATCTATCCGAATATATGAATCCATGAAAAGAATCCCCGTAAATAGAAGTTATCTAACAATCCATGCATATTCTCAAATATCAAAAGATAGTTATTGCACTAAGATATTTGTGGGGACCATTTCTGAACGAGCTCTTTTGCTCAATTCAACCATCACTCCAATCATAGCATACTGGATGGCCAACTTCATATTGCTTTCACACATCATCAGAAAATTAACAGGCTTCGGAGTGCTTTTCTCTGGAGTGGAGAGGAGAAGCAAAATACAACTAGGAACCTGCTAATCTGGTCCAAGGTTTGCCGTCCAAAGAATTGGGTGGTGTGGGAATCACTGATATTAAAGTATATAATCAAATATTATTCTGTAGATGGTAATGGAATTTGTATCAGGGAGATAGTATGAATAAACCCTAGAGTAAACTAGTCATATCTAGATACTATAAAAGGCACTCACTGGCACTGCAACATTTGTCTCAAAACCAGACCTCTAATTTCTGGAGGAATGTGATGCAAATGAAAGAAATGTTTCGCACTTTAACTCATTTCAAAGTGGGAAATGGTCTGAATGTTTCATTCTGGTATGATCCCTGGCTGTTCTATCAGCCATTGAAAGAGAAATATCCAGGTTTATTCATCGTTACGCCAGGGAAGAAGCTACAGTAGCAGAGGCATGCAACAAAATCCTGGACAACGGCTACTAGCCCTCGTCCAACCAAATAATAATCACCCTGATATTCACAAACTAAAACAAGACATCAGCTCTATTCTTCTATCAGAAGATAATGATGGACTCAGATGGAAATGGTTTTTGACCCACAAATTCTCGGTAAAGCATTGCTATTTCTGCCTAATGAATGGTAGAGTCACACCACTCTTTAGTCAGATTGTTTAGAGAATTAAAATAGGAGAAAATATCAAATATTTCATCTACCTCAGCTTTCACAACAGAATTTTAACAAAATCTAATCTTGCTAAACGAGGGTGGAAAGGTCGGGATATCTGCACCTTTTGTGATTCACATCCAAAAATAGTGGACCATTTACTTCTTCAATGCTCTTTCTCAAGAAAGGTCTGGGAGATTGTTATGGCAAATCTTCATTTACAAGACCTCCCAGACTCACAAAATGACCTATGGTGTTCTAGGAGACAGAAAGAACCTATGTGCACAGTTCAAGAACAACTGGATGCTTTCCTGGCGACTAGGTTATGGGTATTATGGAAAGAAGGAATAAAAGATGCTTTGAATTTCATGCTTATTCACCAAAGCCGATTGCAACACAAGTAGCTAGGCTGTTCTTTTATCCAAGCACTTTATTGAGCATTACAGATCTTCAGATCATCAACTCAGTGACTCTTTGAGAGAGTTTCTATAAAAGTTATTCTAGCATAGAGATTTCTCTCTCTGTCACTGAGGTTGGGCAGCATAATTTTCTTCAACAAGAAACCATGGAACAAGAGAATGTAGCATAGGAAATCAAGGATCTTCAACAAATGGTGGGCACACGATTGTCCTAGTTCTTCACCCCCACACCCCCCCCCCCCCTTCCTTTTAGACAATATGCCATGTCTACGACTACCCTTGCTGATAGGGATAACACATTCATTTAGACTTTCAGAGCTATTTACCAGAGTTGCTGTAAATCAGCTGTTAACTTTCCATTCACAAATCTGATATGCTAGGTTGGCACACCTTTAAAATGGCTCTACATGTGTGCTAACTGAGAGCAAAAAATAGTTTACAGGATTCTCGTAGCTGAGACCTGGTAAGCAAGGGTCATGCACCTCAGAACTGCAATAGCTCAACGACCTGTAATGACCGGCAAAAGTTTTGAAATGCTGAACCTGTAATACTATAGGTAAATTCTGTAATTCTGTATATCTGAAAACACTGAAGTTGGATGGAAAACAGTATCCAACTCTCACGTCATAATTATATATGTAAGTACCATTATATATAACTCTAAGTATGCTAATATAATATTCCCTGAGTTAGATTTTTTCTAACTCATTTGCATCAAAAAAGATATTTGTAGGGACCATGGTCTTTGAAAGAATCTTTAACTAGCCACTAGCCCTTGGGATAGAGAAGAACAACTATTATATATAGGGGCTACTATTGTATCAAGAACCACCAGAACATCAAGCCACATACATATTCAAAGAATGGAGGCAAGTCATAAGCATAGGTGCTTCAAGGGGAAGTTGATGATGTCCTTGTACCGAGCACTGAAGTCGTCTACAGTCCAAGTTAGGAGCAAGGTAAACCCTACTCCATCTTCTTCGACTGCCTCGTTTGGCTTTCTTGGAGAGGATGAGTTCAAGCTGATACCTTCCTCTATGAAGAAGGAAGGAGGTGATTTCAGAGTTGGAGGGGCTATAAGGGAAACTTTGTTAATGAAGATAGCGTGGATAAGAGAGCTGCAGCTTATATCACTACTGTTCGAGAGCGTTTCAAACGCGAGCAAATAGACTACGAAAGGAGGAACTATTAGTGGGTCTTGGTGCAACAAAGATGGTCATTAGGATTTATGTTGTTGCAATATAGCTGTCCTATGTTAATTCTACGTACCTGTTCAGTAGGGTTAAACTATGAGACTTGATGATGGAGCTACCATTTCATAGTTGATCTTGTAGTTGCATCGTCAGTTATATCCATATGCTTGTGAATTAAGTTCAAATGATAAACATAATTTGGTTTCTCTTTCTTTAGGCAAATCTAGGTCTATGGAACTAAAGAGTTCATGCTTGAATGGTCCATTTTACATAAATAGATTCTTACATGCCTCTTGAATTGAAAGCACAACTATTAGAGCTAAAATCGGATCGGATATGGATCAGATACCAACATATCCATATCCATATTTGCTTTGTCTGATGAATGCAAATACGGATATGGATACTAATTATTTGAATGCAAAATTCATATTTAAATGGATACGGATATAATTTGGATACTGAAAGTATGGATATAATTACATATATAAGTTGGATAATTAAATTTTATGATTATAGAATCAAAAATATTATTAAATGGACGATAAATCAAATTAATAATATATTTATATGGTTGTATATTTTTTTAAAATTAATAAGTACTACATAAATTTATAAAAAATTATAGATAGATTCGGATATTCGGATACGGATTGAATAATTATCTATCCATATCAATGTCTATTTTTTTTATGGATATAAATATGGATACGAATATTAATCGAATCCTCAATTTTTGTCCATATCCAGATTGATTCGGATGTAAAAACAGATCCGGATGAATATTATCCATATCACTTTCACCACTAACAGCTATGTAACTAGAAAGAAAATGGGTTCTCCCTCAATCTCTCTCACTCACTCATGACTCACTTGCAAATGACTCCCAGCCCCTGCCACGAAGTACCCGTCAGCATGCTTCTAGGAAATTATCAACTATCACTTTATCTGTAATTAATTAATAAATTACATTTTGGTTTTACTTATTATTAAAATTTATAATTAAGATTTACCATTTTCATCAATACATGCAACGAAAGAATTGTTGATTAGCCTATAGTCATTTTAGTCATTAGATTGAGATCTCATGACAAAGACTAGTCAAAGCATATCCATCCTTGCACTCCTAAATTCCCCCAAATAAACCTGCCATCGGTGAACAACTTGTGCGCAGATAAACTTGCTCCCAGCTCAGACTGAGCATGGCTCGAATCTCTTCAAGCTTGGCTTGATTACACCCTGAAATGGCAGCTAGTTGATTAGGTACAATTGGTTCCCCAAAGGAGTCCATAAGCTGCATATAATGGAGTACAAACTCATAGGGCCTATATTCAGCATGAGATTTAACCTACTTTGGTCACTGGACAATAAAATCTACTCCAAAAGACCAAGAAAACTATGCGATATTAATACCACACTGCTAATTTATTTCAATATTAAGTACATAAAGCACAAGAATTTATATTTTCAAGTATTGCTGCAGGGCTCGAAATCTGAAGCTGAGTGAATCGATTTGAGTGAGATTGGGCTAGAGCAATCCTTACGATCTGAAGAAAATTTCTTCGATCTACAAAATTAGTCAAGAATCTAGGTGGAGATCTTCTGGTTCTTGAACCTTCGATTCTTAAGTCAGTTCGAGCCTTGAGAATAGGGGTGACAAAGAGTAGAAGAGCAAAAGAAATTGAATAGAACTGGAGGAGAACTGGGTAGGAACCAAGAGTCTAACTCAATTTCCTACTGGCAGAGTTTTTTCTAGTTTTCAAGAGTAGAACTTACCCATGAAGGATCCCTGACCTTCTATTTATTCAGAGATTTAAGAGGCCGTTCCAGAGTTTGTTAGGCCATTAGAAGAGTCTGTTAGGCGGTTAGAGAGCCATCTGTAAGTGAGCTGGCATACAGCCATGCATATGAGCTAGACATGAGATCATAGCCAACTGTGGCCTGGTTAGGAAAACCGCCGCAGACGTTTGTAGAACAGTTAAGTCTGTCACAATAATAGCTCACCTCGGTAGATGATCGGGGTGAAATTGAAATGCCATAACATTCATCTCGGATAAAGAAGATATCAGGATTCAGATTGATAGATATCCAACCTGAACATTTCTATTAGCTGAGATGTCTGAATAGAATACATAAGAATGCCTTTTATTTAGCCCGATAAAATATCGAGTTGAATCTGCTTACAGAAAAATTGATATGCTGGGATCTGGCACTTTAAGATTGATATTTTTTTGATCTTATATGATGATACCATGTATTTTGAGGCTGGTTTAATGTACTAACACTTTGTCCCCACTTTCTATATTCGAGTTGATAATTTTTTGATCGGACTAGGAAGCAAGAGTATCTTCATAAAGTAGGATCTTCACCAATTTAGGAAGCATTTGCCATGGAGACCAGATTTTACTAGTCAGGGTATCTTATTTCTGAATTAGCCATTTCTAGCTCGATTATCTACCATCCAGGAGACTCTATCTCCGTGTTTGCCTCTTGATTTGGTCATTTACCAATTAGA
The DNA here is from genome assembly GCA_000441515.1 of Elaeis oleifera. Classification (NCBI taxonomy): domain Eukaryota; kingdom Viridiplantae; phylum Streptophyta; class Magnoliopsida; order Arecales; family Arecaceae; genus Elaeis; species Elaeis oleifera. The sequence continues at coordinate 99,818 of KE504790.1, read as the reverse complement.
AGATTTCATTTCCACTCTTGAATTTTCATCGATTTTCACTAATCATGAGATCTTATCTCTGTATTTGGCTTTCAGGTCAGCTTTACACCGACTAGGAGATCTTATCTCCACACTTGAATTTTTGAATTGATTTTCATCAGTCAGGAGATCTTATCTCAATATTTGGCACTCAAGTCGGCTTTACACCGATCAAGAGATCTTATCCCTACACTTGAATTTTCAAATCGATTTTTATTGGTTAGGAGATCTTATCTCTGCATTTGGCTTTCAAGTCAGCTTTACACCGACCAAGAGATCTTATCTCTACACTTAAATTTTTGGATCGATTTTCACCGGTCAGAAGATCTTATCTCTGCATTTGGCATTCAGGTTGGCTTTACACCGACCAAAAGATCATATCCTCCCATTTGAATTTTGGATTGATTTTCACCGATTAGGAGATCTTATCTCCGTATTTGGCTTTCAGATCGGCTTTACACCGACCAAGAGATCTTATCTCTATATTTTAGCTCGAGACCTTTTAGGCTGGTGTCATCATCGTCTGGAATAAATGCACTACACCTCGAGAGCATAAATGATTAATTACTTGGGTGAAAATGAAGGGACTTGATCTTTCAGGAAATGATCCACTAGATCTTCCCTCATCATTGTGTGGACGGGTGAATTGAAAATATCAAATTAGAGTGGGACAACTGTTAACGCCTGATTGGCTTATCAGCTTGGATATGGATCAGTCTATCATGATAGAATCCGGGGGGAGGTGCGCCTAACTATTGTCTGACCGAGCATTGGATTAATGCCAGTTGTCACAAATCGACAAAGAGACCAGTTACTCCTAACCGTCGGTTTGCCTATAAAAGGCTTTTACCCTCTGATCATTGTTCATTTTTACTGTTACCGTATGAAGGTGCTGCCAAAATATTTTCGGAGACTTCTCAATGTCAAGTGATCGCTGGAGATAGCAAGAAGCAAAGCGGGAGGAGAGAAGTCCACTGTTCATCTCTTGGGAGGATTTTATCTATCTTTCTTAGGTATCAGTCCTCTCTTGTTCTCTTTCAACAATAGGATAGCTTTTCCTTCTCTTTTGAATCTTTTATTTTCTCTCATATTTTTCTTTGGAAAATATGTCCAAGAGAGGTAGAAAGGAGAAAGAGACCATAAATAACCCGCAGGTTAGGTCGATCTAACTCCTACTAGCCATAGAGGTAGAAAATCCACCTCAGGAGGATCCTGAAACTGGTTTGTTAGATGAGGGGAGTTCAGATCATAGCGCAGAATCTTCTATCCGTGGTCTTACGAACTACCTCAATCCAAAAATAAAGAAATCGGTTTTGACCGAGGAAAACCTCATAACTCTTAAGGATAAGTATTACATACCCGACGAATATGAGATGATAGTGCCAGGTCTGGAAGGTCAGGTCTCCGAACCACCTGAGGGGTGCATAGCTTTTTATGATGAGTCCCTTCGATCCGGCCTGCGGTTTTCACTATACCCTTTTTTTCTAAATTGTCTTTGATTTCTATAGGGTCCATCATACTTAAATAACTCCAAATGCAATTAGGATGATTATAGTATTCATCATCATGTGTAATGTCCTTCACATAGATCTTAAGATTTTTCTATTTAGATCATTCATCCTTTTGAAAAGACATTCGAGTGAGAAGGGTTGGTAGTATCTTTCACCTCAAAAGAGTTGTAAATTTGGACCTAGCCTTTTCTTTTCCATTCACAGTTGGAAAGGTCGTTTTTTTTTGTTCGGGCTCCCATTCCATA
>KE504790.1:13758-28732 GCA_000441515.1 Elaeis oleifera | reverse complement strand
TTTTGGGTGTGTGGTTTTGGTTGGGGGGGGGGGGGTTTGTAAGCCTGCTTTAGTCGCCGGATGTTTACTAGAGAATGTTATAACAAAAAAATTTATGTATGGGGAACAAGCAAAAAAACAAGAACACATCAGATCTCACCCAAAAACAGTAGTGTTCAAGTTTTTATCAGCAAGTCAACCTACCATAAGATAAGCCTCAGCGGCAGTCCAATGAGTAATTCAACTAATCGTGGAATTTGAGTTGTAGACCTGTACCTACAACATGTGGACTCCACTTACAAGATTCCAAACAAACCCTAAGAGAGATGGTGAGCAAACTTTTCTATAGCATGAAAAACATTTCATTTTTAATATGTATTTTTTTCACTAAAAATTCTTAGGATGCAATGTGCATACTCCATGTATTGTATACATGTCTGTCGCCCGAAAGTAGATCTTAACTAAAATTGAATTTTCTAGTAATTAGCAATAAATTTTCAACTCTGAATAATATCTAATAATTATTCTTGAGGATGTTTAGATAAAATAAATTATATAATTTCTTCATTCAAATTAGTGATCTTAAACTTGTCAATTTAATCGTATTAATTAATATTATGGTTGAAAATTTGAAAATGAATCTGCATTCTTTCCTTCTCATATATCTTTCTGCCTAAACGATGGGCCATGTTAGTATAATTCAAAATAAATAATAGCCTTAGCTATGAAAGAAAAGGAAATTAAAAATGACCTATAATGAGAATGTCTAAAGCATGAAGAAAGTCCAAATTCTTCAGATTGGACGCTCAAGCTTGGTTCATAGAAATTGAACAATAATATGTCGAAAGAAAATCTTCTCACGGAATCATACCAGCTATTTATCATGCGGCACTAAATAATGCCCAAGATCTCACACCCTCAATCTCTACAAAACCCCGCCTAGAAATCCATGCTCAAGTTTAACTTACATTGCCTGGTATTCATGTTTGGGGAGAGGTAAGTCTTTGGGTCCATTTTGAGCCTATCACAGCTTATCAACAGAGATGGAAAGTCTAATACAAAAGACCTTTATATACACATCGATAAATCATTTTGATCCAAAAGCTTAAACCATCAATCTTGCATACTAATTCTTCCTTCTCGATTCTTAGGTTACATAATTGATGTAGGACTAAAGCTCACAGATGACCTTCCTATGGTCCCCGTACGTCCAAAGTCTAACTTTAACAGAGATTAAGAACAAGACTAAAATAGGCACATCATGAGGATCTTGGTGCATAAGACAAATTATTACAGAAATACTAGCATTGGTTAGTATTAGGAGTACGATGGTAATTATCCATCTAGATCATCAGTAATAAAATGGGGAAAAGAGAAGAAACACCTTTGACCATTGTAAGATCTAATAGTTTCAACAATCAAAGGAATGTAGAACTCAGTTAACGCATTGACTCACTAGAACAGTATCTGACTAGTGCCAAGAGAAGGGGAGAGTTTGGGAGGTCCCATCTGAACCTTCTCCATCAACATGAAATATACTCTGGCAGTGAAGCTTGGCATCATTAGCATCAGAACCAAACAGCACCCACATGTCCATCCTCCATTCCGGGGCATGAGAACCCAGCAGGTGAAATACTGTTGGAAGGCTGCGAGCGAGTATCCCGAGCAAGACCATCATAATGCAGATTTGAAACAAGAGGCTGACCCATGGGAATCCGATCAGGTGATGGTACAACTTGGCTTAGATTGATGCCTGAATTCTGTGTTGGAGATGACAGAAGAGAGAGAGCACAATCAGAGTCGAGGACTTGGGTCAAACTGTTGGAGAAAATCTTTCTGCTGCTGCTCTCAGAGGGAGGAATGGTCTTAAGGAGTGGCTGGCACGCCGAAGCCGTCTCGAGCGTTGTTCTGCTGCTGAGGACTGTCTCACCATCCTGCAAGAAGGGAACCGCCTTCTTTCTCTGTTGTAGCTGTGGGAGGAGCCAGAGAAGTGGTGTTGCCTGTTGATGAGATGCAGGGCCGGTGCGGATAAAGGGAACTTTCCTCAGTTTTGATGATCCCCATCCAGTTGGGCTCTGGTGCAACGGTTGGAAAGATATGAGGATATGAGAATCTGGTGCCTGTAGATGAGAAGATCTTATTAGAAAACAATAAATCTAAAAAATCAGAGAATATGCTTTTCACAGCAGTAGAATCAAATTAGATGTCTATGCTGCAGGAAAATATTAATAAAGTAAGATATATGGAAGAGCCAGAGAGCATTAAACTTGTAATATAATTTATATACAGCATATAGCTGAGAAAACAGCAAGGATGGGGAAGAACAAATATTGCCAATTTCTTCCTCATATCTATTTATCTATGTATGACATTCAGTATGTTTAGAATCAGGAATTTGGAAAACACATTCACTGCTAGCAGCAATGGAATTTGGTGGTGGCAGTGGCAGTGGCGGTGGTATTAAAGGGAATCGTAGCTATGCAAACAAGAATAAGAATACAAAGCTTTTGGAAGCAGAAACTTTGAAGGGATGATATCTTTGAAAGTATAAATTTTCTAAAAGAACAAAAATAGGTTTAGATGTGACTTAGGCCATTGGTGCTGCTTTTCTGTTTTCAGAAACAGGAAAGTAGAAAGGGAAACACAAAGGGTCCTTACTATATTTAATAATTTGCACATATTTCATGAATAAGATTTAAAATAAATGGTAAGATCAATGGCGGATGCAAGAAAGAAAATGTGGGGTCAATTGACCCCACAAAAAAATTGACCCATATATTATATACTAAATTACTAGTAGAAAAGCTATGAGAAAAGCTAAAATCGGCCCCATAATATAAGAAAAAGCCAAAATTGACCTCACAACATAAGAAAAAACTAAAATTGACCCCATTAATTTTATAAATTGACTCCATATCTCATATAAAATTTTAAAGAAATAAAGGATAAAAAAAAATCACACCTAAAGAGTAATTATGATCCATATTTTCTCTCTTTAATGACTCACATATCCTCTCTTTTTTTCTCTCTTTCTCTCACATCACTTTGACATCTCTCCCTCTATCTCTCCTTCTTTCTCTTTTTTTATTAATTATTTCTTATTTATCTTTTAATACCCCATCCCAACCCATCCATCCATCTCTTATATTTAAACCTCATATCAATTTATTTTTATATCCTAAAAGAATGAAATCAACTTATTTTTTATTATAAAAGATATTTAAGGTTTGCATATTATCATTTTATAATATTTATTATTTTAAAAATAATATTTATTATTATTAATTTCTTTCTTCTTTGTCTACCGCTCCTTCGTTTTTTTATTATATTGACCCCACAAAGTAAAATTTCTGGATCCGCCATTGGGTAAGATTCATAATTTACTGAAAATTAGGTATTCAAACGTGGAGGAAGTAATCAAAGAAAATCTTTCCGGGACACGTTGGTAGATATGAAGCATTTAATTAGATGATTTATTCTGGTTTATAGTTGGGTGTGATCATGCATGTCACCTTAGTGTTGAATGCCCAAATTTAATGCTTCATTATCTCACAACAGAATGCTGCAGCCATAAGCCACTGGGATAATTTTAATGCCTTGTAATGAATTGCAGAGTCAGAAAGGTGTAAATTTAAAACCTTGGTGATTTGTGAACAAGCTGCCAGAATTTGCGGCATCTGGCTTAGGTTTCCTTCGACGTCTATTGTGCCCATCAAGCCGTTTTCTACAGCTTCGTTTTACCTCATCAAATTCCACCAGCAAATGAAACCTGTGGGAAGAATAAGAATACAAGATAAAGATACTGAACTCCTTATGAAGAAAAGCATGAGAATAATACACCTGCTACAATGCAAGGAGATAGTGTTCAAGAGCAAGAAGGTCTTGTACAACAAAACCAGCCAAATTTGTGGAAGAAAAAAAGAACAACCAGACTAATACTGGTTCCACATATTCCTAGTTCCTTTCCCAGCTAGTAGTGCTAAAGGTGGTAAACATAGAGTACGGAGCACAAATAAATAGGTTTTGTGCATGCATGAGTGCCAACTCAACTCAGATAAAGTTCAGTGAGAAAGCATCATACTTTGATGTCACAAATAAGGGAAGAAAAACATTTGAGAAGAATCTAAATAGCATTACAATGATCTATATACAGAAGATTTGGGTGCTAGGTAAGAATAGAAGGAACAAAACAATCAGGTTGAGCAGACTGCTTGCGAAACAGATATCAACCACCCATAGGAAGCACAGCAAAACATTCATTTTTACTGCAGTTTTGTTGGTCACTCTCTTATCATCTTAAACCTGCAGTCCAGTAAGGCCATCTATGGTTGCCAAAGTACTTAAGGAAAAAACGTCCAGTTATTGATAACCGGACAAACCACAATTTTCGGTGGAAGATGCACACCTGAGTCATTATACCATATATTTGGAAATTCAAAATTCAAGATAAGACGAACGGAGGTAAGAATGCCAACACAAGCATAAACAGAGAGAAAGAAAGGGAGGGAGGGCAGGAGGGAGAGTTTTGAACACTTGATAGAAAGTTTGAGCATTTTTGTGCATGGTGAGGCAACATAGTACGATGGCAAGACTCTGTAGGCGAAAATCATTCTGATGCATTTAGGCTGTATTTGGATGAGGCATAAAGCAGGCACAAGACTTGAAAAGCCTTAAGCCTACCAAACAGGATTTGAGAAAGGAGGCATAAACACAGAAATAGTTATGCCAGTCAAACTTGCTTATGCCATGCACAACTATTCCAAGAGAGTTGCCATAAGCTAGTCCTTGGCATAAAGGTACTTTTATGCCACCTTTTACTTTACAGACAAAAATGTTATCTTTTTTCTTTAATACTTTACAGCAAAAAAGTTACCATTCAAAAGCAATTCCCAAAAGGTGCCTTTTCTTATTCACAAGTGAAGCCAAACAAAAATTGATATAACTATTGCCATAGGCATAACTTTACTTCCCATTTTCTTACTTGAACCAAATGCAGCCTTAAAGCAGGAACACAAGGAAAATGCATCATTTAACCCCAATCATCTTCTGAGAAACAAATTAATTTGAGTCCTTGGAGTCGATTTGAATTGTGACTCCACTTTGCTTCCCCATAAATGCTACATAGATAAAGACAATCTTTGATAGATATTTCAGCAAATATGAGGACAAACCATGAAAAATAACTTGCGTGCACACACATATATATATTCATATACATATACATATATGTGGATGTATATACAATCATTATCTATTTATGTAGATGAACTTGAATGAGTTCCTTGCAGTTAACACTAAAATTAATACCAACAGGGAAGCAGGGATAAGATGGAAAGAAGTAAAGTTTTCACATCTGGACACAGACACCAGGACACCTTGTGACACTCCTTGACATTTGAGTCAACAAAGCATAATCATCAGTACTACATATCAATGTTTGGCATCTATTCCTAGAGGTTCTCGAATCTAACATAATATTTAGCAAAAATATAACAATTCTGTTAGGCAAAAGTAATTGATCCAACAAATAATTCATTACATAAAAAATCTGTACATATTTATAGACACATACATGTAACATGGATGTCTCTGTCTCAACTTCTAAGGTTTCATGTCTAACTCTTTTGGGTGCCTGGATGCTTGACACCCCTCCCGCATGTTCATGTAACATCGCATACAACCATTGTTAAGATCACAAGCATAGAAGAGAATCAAGGTGTTTCAATGAAAGTTATTATGGTTTGGCAAAAGTCAGTTTGCAATTAAGCTCAAAGAGTACCTAACACAATGCATGCAGCACCAAATGTACCACAGTAAATTACATGAAGTGATAACATCCTAAGAATCACAGGCGAACTTGTGGCAGCTTCTAAGAATCAAGGCAGTCTAGAGTGTAGGTGACAGAAGGAACTCTAATCAATGTCAGTAAAATACAATTATAGGTTGGAGAAAAGGATAGCAGCAATATAAATTTTATGGCAATGTTTACTAATGGTAAAGAAGGCTGGCTTATGTTGTCAACAAGCAGCAAAGCAAGGTGACAAGCAACACACACAGCAGCAGGGTGAAGTTACATACAAAAACACATCATAATTCTTCAAGGGAAGTAATGAAAGGATGACTGGTTGCTGATAGAGGCTACAATACAAAGTTGGCGTAAGTCTCACAACCAGTATCATAGATCATTGAACCAAGTCTAAGAAACCACAGTGCAAGAAAGCAATGCATGCGAAGCAAAAGTGGTTGGTCTAGACTCTAGAGTCTAGAAATCGCATGGTTTGAAGCAAGATAGATAGAAGTTGGCAGCGAAAGAGTCCAATGTTTAGAGACTATTAATAGTTAATAATAGCAATGTTTGAGCTTTTAAAGCCTATCAAAACCACCAAGTATAACAATCATTAGATAGCAAGCTACTACAAGAACAAGATGTGAAATGTCAAGGAAAAGCAGAAAGACTTGACAAAGAAGATAGCTGAAGACAAACCAGTGATGCACCATTATAGAGGAATCTAGGACAAAGAATGTGGAATGATGGTTCAAGGAGATAACTCGTGCAAGCTCACAATGCAACAGGACAGCTTGAATGAACTATAAAGCAAAATTAAGCAACTACACTAATGGAAAAGACTTAACGTGCAGAATGTACCAAGATGCAATATAAAGATAGAGAGACATAAGTAAGTGAGCGAAACCAAGCCAGAGAATAACGGTAACTTGAATTAGGTTCTAATGGTAAAAGATATAGAGAGTAAGAGGAAATTACGAGCCTAAATAACAGGGGAAAAAATGAATCAACACAATACCGATGCATAAACTGAACTTGGAAGAGGGCAAAAGGTGCCACCACAAGTGTATCACTGACAAAGAAATCAGTAAAGACCTTGAGGAGAGCAAAGTATTAGAAACTGAACAATCCAAAAAGAAAAAAGAGATCACAAAATTTAAATTTAGGTCTGGCATGCAAAATCGTCAACAGGTTCTTCAAGATGAAAATAAGCTAAGGAAACAAAAAAAAGAGGAGCAAAACCAATGACAATCTGGTTTAAGAGGATCAAGGGCCACAAAGGACCAAAGATGGCTCCTAGAAGACCAGGAATAATCAAGAAGTTATTAAGACCAAACAACCATTTTAGCTACAAATGAAATCTTAAATGCTTAAATGACATTGAACGAGACCAAAAAGGGAATGATTAGCAGGTTTGGCAATGCTTGAATCAGAAATAGATTATGAAAATGTAGAAGGAAGATCTGGACAAAATGGAAATAGACCGATATTAATTCCAGTGGAAGGATGGTGACAGAAGACAGGCAGAATATGTTTTTAAGCACTCTTTACAAGCTAAAAAAGAAAATCAGATAAAATCCAGTGTTAGAGAGGTCTCTTCATTCATCAAAAGCTAAATACAAAATGTCCTCAAGATGATCACATATTAGTTTCTAAAAATGCTCTAATAGCTAGGGCCACTGGAAGAATATGTAAAGAAAGTGAAGCACAATTAATAATTCATTTCCAGATTAGAGATCCCCAAAAAATCGGCAGCTTTAACACACAAGACCTGAAATGTCCCATTATTATGAGAAATCAGGCAAAAGTTTCAAAATGAATGAAAATCTTAAAAATGAAATAACCTAAAATATATATAGTTAGAAAGAAGTCGACTATAGGATGCCCCACAAAGGGGTGCACATTCTTGACCTGTGAACAAACACTAAAAGTACAACCCTTATGCAAGATTATACATATGTAAGCACATTGCACATGCATGTCAGAACTATAGAGCACTACATATTTAACAGAACATGATTGGTAAGGTGATCTCCTTCTTACGCCAACTTATTCTATGTTATAAACTTAGTGTATTTAGTGAGCTCGTGCATTTAACATATCTCCAATCCTCAACAGACCATTTACTAAATTGCCAATCATAAGCACCTAAAGTAGAAGCATGCATGGTGACAAACTGTCACTGCTTAGTGTCCCAGAAATCAGCATTAGCCTATATCTCACTAGATGGGACCATTTTAGCAATTTGGAGAAGAAGAATTCTAGATGGTGACCAGATCAGCAATTGTAGTCGAATACCAATCAATGATTTATAAAGGACAGAAGAAAGCCAGTAGGAAGTACTTCAGAACCAAGGTCCAGTGAACCTTTATGTGATATGACAAATATAAATATCTCACCGCATTTCAACATGGAGTTAAGCCTATAGATCATCATCAAAGAGAAAGCTAGCTAAAAAATTTGTCTTCATGTGCAACCACTGACGGTATTTAAATGATGATCCTATTAAAGCAGTTGGAGAAGCTCACTCACATGCCCCTTGTAGACTAGTACAAGTTTGCACCAACTTGCAAGATGAACTATTTATTACCATATTCTGATTGATACTCTAACATAAATGAACTTTTTTTTTTGGTGGGGTGGGGGGGATTGAAAAGCTGGTGTTTTCTTCCTCTTTATGCACCCATACCCAGCTATAATTTTGAGTGGGAGTAGCAACAAATCTGTACTTTCCGGTTCGAAATTCCTTCTCTTTCTCCTCTTTGATTTTCTTTCCTTTATGCTCCCCTCTTTTTTCTGTTTAGTTCAATTAAAAAATATATATAATAATATGCTTAATTTCCACTCATCTGTTTGAGCATTCAGTAAGTGATTCGCCACAAAAATGATAATAATTATAGTTTATATAACCCTAAGAAATAAAATACTCGCTGTAGGTAACGGTATAACTTATAAGCTTATATATCTCTCTAAACAATACTATTTTATCATCTCATGATCAAAGGTCCCAATATTCCTATAAACATAGGAGAATGTGATACCAAAATCAAATATTTATCAATCTATACATTTCTCATGGCCAACAAGCCTATATAAGTAAGCACACAGAAAAAGAGAGTAGGATCACACGTCTACTATTGGCCATTATAGATTGGCACCATTGTAAAATGAAAAGAGACCACCTGATACCTAGTTATAACCTACCTTAAATCACGTAACCCAGGATCTTTAGCTCACCTTAGAAGCCTCTCTGTCCCAATCTCCAGGTCCAAAGTTGGCAGTCAAGCATGATGCCGTCAAAACTGTAGGTCTGATGGGATCTAGGCTGCAACCGCTTGGGCTGGAGCCATAATTCCACCCATCAAATCCTGAGATCAAGGTCATGGAGAGCCTTCATGTAGCACTAACATAGGAGGGAGAAGAGGAAGAGGAGTATTGAGTGAATGATCTTCTCTGAAACTCCCTCTAAGTTTATATAGAGTTCACCCAATAATGAGATAGGCATCTAAGCGATCAATTCAAATTTAAAAATGACAACACAAAAAATCTCTTCTCATCTCACCATAAAATAATAGAATTCTGGTTTTATTATCTTCTTAATCTCCTCGCTGAGATGACAAATTTCCATTTAGTCAATAGGTCTAAAATATCCTTTAGGAGGAGAAAATTAAATGCCCCTGCTTGGTGGCATATTCTGACATCTTCCACTCATACAAAGGGCATTCCATGCTGCAAGACATTTTACTTTAGGGACTGAGGTGTGAGACCTCTCAGGACATCTTAGGACCATGTCAAGTTCCCATCTCATTGATCATGGCCTATCCTGGATCTTGTGCCTACCTTGGATCTCTTGATCACTCTGGATTAAAGTTGTTCTGATCCCAATGCTGGCAAAATACACACTTCAACTCATATGCACACATAGAACAAAAATAATAAAAAGACAAAAAAATGAGATATGTGGGTATAATATCACCGTAATATGATGCTAAGAAAATCTTCCCTATCATATAGTACAAGATAACACCAATTTGGCTGCTTTCCCAATATATAGAGAACCTAGCTAAATTATTCATAGCTTTGAGATTATATACCAGAGAACATCAAACATTATCTTCTAGTCACAACAGTAGGTACTAAGGGTACAAGGAATGCCTATGGGACCAGCGACCGCCCGCACAGTGTTGATCAAGGGATCTTTCGTCACTTACAGGTAATAAGTCTCTGAAGCCACATATCCAATACATTGTAAAGCATGTTAAAGAGTTTCATTCACATAAGTCATCTCACCCTCTAACTTAGACATCCCCAATGTCTATGACTTAGTCACCACTTTAGGCGACATAATTGATATTCATGTTAGTGATTCCCTCTTAAGATCAAATTTTGATTATTTAACAGATACCACTATCTCTCTATAATGTGTATCTCATCCTCTTATGTCCCTGATGTTTGAGAGTGGTTATGTGCTGTGTGAGAAGCAAATCATGCCTGCCAACCATAGATCATGATGATACAAACATTCATAATCGAACAATTAAAGCAATTCAAAAATAACTAATCAAAATAAAATAATATTCATGTTCAATATGAGCCAAAATCAAACCTAGGAAAAGCAATCTAGACTGGACATGATGTAGCTCCATGCTCCTCACATGAGCCAAGTAGGGATTCCAAGGAATCAGTTTGGTCAATGGAGAAGCGAACATCCCCTTGGTGGGAATATATGATAAAGACACCATCTTCTGCGCAATCATGTTTCAAACATGGCGATACTATATCTCAATGAGGTTCATTTTCACATGAAACTTTGGGTCCTTTGTATAGTCAAGGGCCAAACTGCTATCAAAACATTTAATTAGATCTTTAGGAGTGACAATGATACGTAAGTCATGTAGAAACCTCCATAACAACATGGTTCCTGTGTGCAGCACAACAGGCACTGCATTCCACTTCCATTGTCAGGAGTGCCATGGAAGTGTGTTTCTTGCTTGCCCACGAAATAGCTGCTTCTCCTAGAAGAAAGATATAACCAGAGGTTGAGTTGCACTCATCAAGATTGCTGGCCTAGCTGTCATCAAAAGAAAGCTACAGCAAAGGTTGACTTGCACTCATCAGGATCGCTAGCCTAGCTGGCATCGATAAAACATGAAGCTTAAGATCTTGACCTTGGAAACATACCATGTAGTCCATTGTATTGCTAAGGTATGGAAGAATCCTTTTGATTGCATTATAGTGACCTTGTCCTTAATTGCTTTGGTAAACTCACCAGGCCCATTGTGTAACACATGTCAGGCCATGGGCAGTATGCATGGCATACAAGACTTCCAACTTCACTTGCATAAAGCATATGCTCCATATTTCCTTTTCAGCTAGAGTTTGTGGGCAGATGGCCTTAGACAATTTTACTGCTTCTCAATTGAAGTGTCAATGGGTTTTGAGTTATCCATTCCAAAGCGCTCTAGAACCTTCCCAATATAGGTTGTTTGAGATAATCCAATAGATCTCTTAGAATGATTCCTCACAATTTTACACCTAATACATAACTTGCTTCACCCGTATTCTTCATATCAAAATTGTAGGAAAGTCAGTCTCTTGTAGCATTGACCATCTCCATATTTTTTGAACAATAAGAATGTCATTGACATACAATTATCAAGAAACTCTTCTCTAAATGTTCCATGGTATATCATGAAATCATGCTAAAATACAAAATTCGACATGATTTCCACTGATTTTACCAATTTTTGGTTTATTTAAGACATAAAAATGGATACAAAGAAGAATGAAGAGAAGGGGGCGATCTTACCTGATTTGTCTAGGATTTTAAGCTCAAATGAGCAAAAGAGCCTTCTTCCTTGAATCTTCCACCTTAAATCCATTTTGAAGAAAAGTGAGGAGAAGGCCATCTTGAGAAGGCCACAAGATGGCCTTCTCCTCTTACCTCTATCATTAGGATCAATAAGGGGCCCAAACCGCCACAACCGAAGCAAAACCGGCAGTTTTACTAGATTTGGGCTAGTTCGGACTTGTTCAAGCTCCTTACCAACCCAAACTGACTTTTTGACCTAATATCACACCAGTTTGGGTCGGTACACCTTGAACTGGGTGGTTTGGGTTTGTTTAGTGATCCTTGAAAAAAAAAGGACCAAATGCAGCATCGTAAAGGGGGAGCTTAGCTGAAGAAGGAAGGATACAGTTTAGATGCACATGGATGGAAGTTGAGGAAAACAAAATGAAGACACCTGAGGCACAGGGTCTATGGCACAAGCTAAGCAGGATTCAAACAACAAACAGCAGATGATATAATAGCAACAGAATGTGAGAATACTGAAACCAGAGACATGTGGAAGGCCTATATGAAAAACATTCTTGATTCTCAATAAGATAAGAATTTCTACATGATTAATGGAAATGCTCATCACATAAAAGTACAAAAATAATTCAGAAATTTCTTTGCTGAAGTCAACAACAATCAGTGAGCAATTAAAGAGACCAAGAGCTTGCCAGTGTATTCTATGCTTTGAAGTTTGAATAACTCAGCTTAGTTCACTAACAACACAGAGCATAAATGGGATTGGGAGGGATTCGCATTACGAAGATTTTCAAAAGAAATATACGAATTCAATCTATCATTTTATTTCAGATATAAAACGGAGGCAAATGGAATCATGAATTTAATGGCAGTTATCATAGTCACTTGCATCTACAAGAGTTCTAAAAGGAGGTTAGACAATAAGTATCACAAGAATTCAATCTATTAGACTTCTGAAAGGCGGCTAGACAATAATGATCACAAGAATTTTATGTGCCCCAACAAGAATTGGTATATTGCAGACTCTGCAGGTGAAAGGAAAGGAGAATAAGCCAGGAGAAGGCTCATGAAAAGAGTAGAGAATGAACAGAAACCAGACGGCAAAAATAGAATTGCTCATTCTAAGAAAATAGACACAAATTTGTGCTAATAGAGAAAGAGAAAAAGTTTAATGCTTTTTGTGAATCAGCAAATGCGGAAGAAAGAGCGATTTTAGCCTTCCAAGGTGGTAAATGAAATGAACAAATGCTGGAGTAAATGAGCAGGAAGAAATTAAATGAAAAGACAGAGAAGGCAAGAGGAAAGAAAAGGACTCTCTTTCTTATATTAGAGGCTTTTGATTCAAAGAAAAACCACTTACCAAATAACTTTTGGAAGACAATATGTGTACAGTCCATGAAAAATATGATAGAACAAAACGAATTACTTCACTCAATTGCCAAGTTTTAAGAACCAAGTCATCCTACAAAACTTACTAGACAAGGTATTAAGCATATGGACACAGCAAAATGACAAACCAAAATAAGAGAAACTGGAAGATCAATAAGAGAGACAATAATGCGATGGGTTGATTTGTCTCTTAAAAAGGACTTCATGGAAAAGGTTAAGTAAATACTAGGTCGAAGTTTGGATAAACCTGGCCTGGATGGCTACTATTTCATCTGTTAGCACACATCTCAGAAGAATCAACTGATTGTCTTAAGAAGTCCATTAGTAATTGAATCATGAAAGAAAACTATGAAAGGGTGAAATGACCCAAATTTGATACAAAAAGAACCCCCCAGAAATTAAAATCAAATACAAACACAAGCATACCAAATTGCTAAATCACATGCAACGCTTAAATTAAATGCAAGGGAAAATAAATCTGAAATTCAAGCAAAATTTGCAAAATTTCAAAATGAAATCATGTCCAAACCTTCTTCAAATCAGCATCGCTAGCTGCAGCTGAGATTTCTTAAACAATCATTTCAATGCATAACTGCTAAAACAAAATAGTATAAACTTTCTCTGTAGTTCCGACAAAGCAGTGAAAGAATTACAGTCAAGAACATAAATATAACTATATTAAATAGTCAAATTTAAATTCTGAAATTAGATAGCGATCAAAATGAGATTAAGTAAATGCGTAACAATTTATCTTGCATGGTTTCTTAACATAAACCATTGATAATAGGCATGGCTTTGATGTAAAACAGTCACATCATTAATGACAACAACACCAAACATCCAAAATCTTATATCTATAGATACTCAGAGAAATTAACCATAACACAAGAATTCCAAGTATAGTAATACCTGCTTGTACAACATGAAACAATTAGCACTACATAAGTGGGAACCATTGTGCAACTACAAAATTAGCAAGATTTACCAATCTCTCCCATGAAAGCCTGTTACATTACCTGCTGCACTGCTGGCAGAAACGCTGCTCTTGCCCGCCTACCATCACTACTGGGGTCTTGGAGTGGACCTCACAGACCTTATGTCGCCGGTGATACTCTCTACACTTGCTTAAGTCTGCTTTGCAACCATCAACGGAGCATGCAGCGCTCTGGCTGCCATTGCTCGATGCTCGAGGCCTCTTCGATGGACCGGAGGGGGAGACCACCGTCGTCGACATCCTGGGCTGGTCTTTCCACTTATTTGACTGTCCGAAATCCCCCAAGCCCCCAAGCTTCAAATCAATTGAGCAATCCAGCCCGCTGGCCTGCCATCCAGGGTCGCCACTAGACCCCACCGCTGAACCAATGCTGGGCTCGGTGCCACGCTCTAATTCTGCCAAATCCCAAGGAGGCATCTTCAAATCCCACTCCATGAAAGCACCTCTCCTACTCTACTGCTGCTCTGTTCCTGTCTTCCTTTTTGCCTTCTTTTATTATCTTTTCTTCTACTTTGTTTCCCCTCTTCTCCTGTCACTCTCTTCTCTCACCCACCCACACCTCTCTTTATCAATCCTACTTATGGCCTCTACCACCAGTCCATCACACACAACTACCACCACTAAGCCTCCCCCTCCACAAATTCCAGCAAAGACTTTCCAAAACAAGAAGACCAATACCAATGAAGGAAACTTGAGCCAAGCAACATTGGGAAGCAAAGCTAAAGAAAAGGACTCATAAACAAAAGGAAAAAGGTCCAGAATCCAGTTCAAAATCCAACGGAAAGAGACAGAATAATAGAAGGATTCAAGAAACAAGATGGAAGCAACAAACCGAACAGCCAATATCAAGAAATCTCTTCTTGAAAAGACTAAAACACAGCCTAAAATTGCAAGCAAGGAATCAAAAGCAGGCATGGACAAAGAAGATCAAAAAAATCTCATCTTGACAATAATAATCATCAAGTAGTCTGGTATTACAGAAACCTCAGAAGAGCCTCAAAAAAAAAAAAAA
>KE504789.1:1091267-1118489 GCA_000441515.1 Elaeis oleifera | reverse complement strand
CATTCCAGAAAGGGGCTGGCCGACTATACGTCAGGACTTGGCCGTCGGGTGGCGACTCCAGAGCACGGTCGGCGTCCAGAGGATCTGTAGAAGTCGGACATTAGTCGTCCAATCCGATGGGGAGTCGGTGTTGTCCCATCCGGTATAGAGTCGGCCTTCGGGCGGTCGGAGGCGGCGTTGGCCAGTTAGGCCGACACGTCCAGACTGGGTATCATCGACAGTTGCTGCCATCGTCGTCCGCTATCAGTCGGACGAAGTCGGTCGGTCCATCTCGGGGATGAGTCGGTGCCAGGAACAGCAGAGGAGTGGATGTCGATTCGTCGGTGTCGGAGAGTCAGCGTTAGTGAGTCGGTGTCGGGATCCGTTGGTGAGTCGGTATTACGATCAGTCGATCGTCAGGGTTAGTCGGTATATTCCAACAACCCCTCTCTCCACATTACTTCCATGATGTCAATTGTCATGAGTACATTTTTTTGCATAACTTCACCATTTGCATTAATTTTTCTTTGTGGTTATGCACAGGAGACATGGTTTTAGATCGCACACGAGTTTCATGGGGCAACTTATCTCCACCACTGAGACCACCCCTGGAGGGCAGTTATCCACCTGTTCCTTTGTGGATTGGGGATGAATATTTTTGAATATAATAATCTTTTTTTTTTCTCTTCTTCTTCTTCCTTGGTTGGGGGGGGGGGGTTGTTGTGCTGTGGCGGCAGGTTTGCGGTGTTGTGGGCACGCTCTACCAAAGGGCATATGCTTAGTAGATTCATGAAGTATATTTGTGATTTTAAGCATTGTTGTCATGACTTACTATGATACCATAATAATAATCGTACTAACGAGATTACTTCTGTTGCGGCCAATCCCCTCATCGCCTGATCGTCGGAAACGAGCACCTGTAAAAAAAGTCCACACTGATCAAAAATACCTCCGACGGAGATCCTCCGACGGTCAAGTCAAAGAGGAGACTAGACAGCAGTAGAAAAGAATCAGGAGACTCAGTGATGGAGAGAGGGAGAGCTCGAGAGAGCTTCAGAGAGTTAGAGTGCCTTCTGAGACCTCTCCAGCCTTACCTCAAGCTGTTGCCTTACCCCGTTTTATAGTAGAAGACGGTATGACTCCGCCACTGATGATGTAGACAGCTGGAGAGTTGTCAAGTCGCCGGAGATTGTCAAATCATCGATGGGCTGACAGGTCATTGGAATTAATCCATGTCCTCGGCAGGACAGCGCCCCAGGTCCTTGGTAGGACAACACCTCCTGACGGTCGTGCAGCATGTCTTTAGCAGGACAGCGCCCATGCCGGTCGTACGGCGTTTGAAAGGACTGGCCGACTATACGTCGGGATTTAGCTGTCGAGTGGCGACTCGGGAACACAATCGGCCGATCTGGTGGCTTGTAGAAGTCGGACGTCGGCTGCCCACCGACAGAGAGTCGGTGATATAGGTTCGGCCTTTCGGCCGGTTGGAGGCAGTGTTGGCCCGCTCGGCCGGCATACTTTGGGTCGGGTATCGTCGGTAGTCATTGTCGGGATCGTCCGTCCGCCGGATGGGTAGAGTCGATCGTTGGTCGGGCCATTCCGGAGATGAGTCGGCGTCAGGGGTCAGTCGATGAGTCGACGTCGGGATCAGTCGATATGTCCCAACAACTTCAGTTTTTGTGTGCTTGCTGTTGATAATATTGTTCTTGTTTGAAACTTCTGGAAAAAAATTAAGGGAAGAGACAAGCAACACTTGATATATTCTGAAATATTGCAGGCACTGAAGTATGGAGTTGTCGGAGCATTTTAAAGAATGATCATGAGAGCAAGACGGAAATTTCATTACTGTTCTCTCAAAATCTTAATGAAAACATCCGCGTCTCTTCTTTTATTTGAGTATGCCGATCCTTCATCAGTATGACATATAAAAGGACTAGCTAATATCATTAAAGATTTAACCAAAGGAAGTGATTGAAGAAACATAAAGCAAATGTCAGGTAAAAACAAGCATCAAGCTATATTCTTGTATTACCTAAAAGGGAGAGAAAGCTCGAGTGCAAGAAGCTTATTGATTGAAAGATGACTGGATTAATTCGGACAAATAACAGGCATAGCATACCAAGAACTGCTGCATTTGAAGATACTGACTCCATGAAGCTGTGCATCTATTCATTTTTTGACAGAAAGGACCTAGGCGAGATTCAATTCAGGATATTTTGTGCAATTGTCAAAGATTTTACCAGCTTGATAAGTTGGTACTCTTAATTGCATACCAGCTTAATTAACCAAATCAATCCAACAAGGCCCTACTAAAACTGATATGAAAAGCAAAAATAGGACAAACGTTGGTGGATGGCTGACAGCAGTGGCTGGCCAATGAGAAATCATGGAAAGGGTTCAAAAAAATAGAGCATCCAACTTTTTCTTAATCTTTTGACCGTTGGCCAATCGCTAACGGTCACGGCACTATCATATGGAGGGTCATGGGGAGGTTAAGATACTTAGTCTAGGGCTCAACTTCAAGGGACAGTGATATTGGTGGTCAAGAAAAAAAAATTAGCCAAAATAGGGATGAGGCCAAACTCTTTTTCGATGGATTTCTAGCAAAATCAATAATTAATGGCAATGTGTAAGGCCATAAAAAAAAAAAGAAAAGAGAAGGTAAGATCATTATTTTATCTCTACTCTAACGATGCTAATAATAACTTCGATCTCCAACGGATGTAAGCACGAGAGGCCAAGAATCCAAAGGGAGAAAAAAGAGAAAGGGCTGCAGTAGAGGGCCTTAAGCGGGAGAGGGGTTTGTTTATAGAGAATCCTAGAATCTCAATGGTCTTAAGATTTCAATTCTTTTCAAGATAATTCGCTGAATCGGAGTCTTCCTCCAACTTTTTTTTTTTTGACCGCTTTAAGATTCATGTGGCTCGTCCATTGGATCAGATTATTATAATTCAGATTTTCGTTCTGATTCTGATTACGAACTGAATACTTCAGGAGATATGATTATTTCGATTTCAGTTCTAATCTGTTCCTTTTCTGATTCCAATTCCAATTACAAATGAAACACCCTTTTAAAGCACTTCAGGTTATCTTATGGCCACGAGAGAATGTTAAAAATAAGTCAGCATGAGCATTAGGGGTTCTAGATGGCCACCATGGCCATGAATGGACATTGTGTTGCTAAACGAATCTTGCGGCAGTTGGGCAGGCCTTGACGCCTTTAACCATGAGAAGCTTCCGGAATCTATGGGAGTGCTGGTCTACTACAACACTGCACATAGAGCTCCACTCACAGCCGTCCTACCGTATCTTATTCCACAATCCTATCCATGCCTACTTTAATAAACTTCCAACCGCAGCAAGTTCCGGCTTTCAACCGAACAAATCCATCTAACACAAAACTTTATACTGTAGGGAATTTTATACGTGTATCAAGCAATGGCATGGTGACTTGTCCATGCTTCTGCTCAAAGATTTGCTGAGGGACTTGATACAATGACCCAGTAAGAGACTCCTCTCATAGAGGACCCATAAGATAGTGGCACAAGGTACTTCAGTATGTTGATCAAGCAGTTTTTTTTGGCTACCAATTAAATAGGTTTTACATTTTTTTTTTTAAAGCCTGTTTTACAATATTATAGCTGGTCTAACTGGGATTTGAAAAATTCAGATTCATGGTTGCAGCACCATGATTAATTGAACGCCTTGATCTTAGGCTGTGGATATTTTCATCATTTGCTGAGGAAAAGGGGAAAGCCTTGAATCATTTTACATAAAAATTTGCTCAACCACGTCAGTTCATCAACAAGATAAAGATAAATTAATAGATGAACTGGAAAATTTCTACTTTTATTTGCAAAACAAAGGGTGTCTATAGAGTTATCTAAACTGAGGTCTGCGAGGGTAATCAAGTTAATTAAATAATTGCACCAAGCATCATAAGCAGAATTTTTTTGGTAACATGAGTAACTGGGCCTTTTTGTTAGTGTGCAAGAGAACAATCCCATAAACTTCGAAAAATTTTATCGACTGTGGATATAAGCAATCACAAGATTTAATATGCACCCAGACTGGCCAATCTATCTCGTGCATTGCCTAATGCCTTCTACTTTCTATCAATCACTGATCTGAGAATCTTATCATCTTTTTCAGTATAAAGTTTTCGGATCTGTTTTATTTCATTTCCTTCACTCTTCAAGAATAGGAATAACGCGAGATGCCACGTTTTTATTCCGAAAAAAAAAAATCCCTGGATCTTCCTGGAACCAGTCATGAAACCTTAACGCATTATCCAATTAATTGATGATCCTTTTAGATTGGATTAACATCCAAACGGAGGAGCCACCGACACCAAGTGACTTAAGAATAACCACTCACCAGTTAAACAAAACTCTTCCCTCCTTTCCCACCTCTCCCTTCTAGGGATGAGAATGGGTAGGATTTGGGTCAGATATTGTACTACCCATCTCCAAACTCGAACTTAATATCTTATACCCAAATCCTACCCAATACCCGATCAGGTAAGAAAAAAGATACCCATCCCCATATCCAATGAATTTGGGGATACCCACGGATAATCCATTTCTCCACATCCAACCCATACCTATCTCATATTTAAAAAAATAACAATCAAAATAATTTTATGCATGTTATCAATCAAAACAAAATTATCAATTCAACATAAAATATAATTTATAAGTCCAGATTTATAGAAAACAAACGTAGAAATAGAATTATAATTCAACATAAAATATATAAATAATTAAAATAATTGTATATATATTATCAATCAAAATAGAATTATAAATATATATATTCGGATATGGATTTGGATATTATCCATATCTGTAGGTTCGGGTCGAATTCAGATTTGGGTTTGAGTAGAAAATAGCATTACCCATATCCTATCCATACTCGTGCTACAGTTTTCAGATTTTATCTAAATTTGAACCTAAATTCGATCAAACTCTATTTTTTAGATTTGATAAGATTTAGGTAAAATACATACTCATCGGATCGGTTTTGCTATCCCTACTCTCTTCCAACTACTAGATTTGGGCCCAAAGAAAGCGATAGGAATGGCAAGAACATGGAACTGTTCTTCTAACCATCTGTATTACCTTCCTCTCCCTCCTTTACCCCTTCCCTTCTCCCCTGCCATCCAATGCATCCTCCACCTTCCCAAAAAGTCATCCCAAGATAAAAATGGGTCGGTTGCCGCCATTAGAATAATCCACGGTGCAGAACAAGGATAGCCACAAATGAAGACCTCACCACTACTACCCCATACTATAAATCCATCCATTTTTCCTCTTTCTCCAACTGACTCACTCCATTATCCTCTGCAAACTCCTCTTCTCCAAAGCTTAGTTCGCACACATTCTCCTCCACCAGGCCTACTTTCTGCTAAGACAGCGACAACCACGCGCTGCTCATGCAAGTCGTGTTCATTGAATTCTTAGAGCCTACTCTCTGCTAGCCAGTGGGCAGACCCATAATCTTCAATAGTGAGAGCACTTACTTCGCATGCATAAATAGTTGCAAGAATTCCTTTGGAGTGCAATTGTCTCTGTTCCAAGTTACCAATGGAACTAGCTAGGATAATCCTACTGCTAGCCTTTACTTCCTTTGCCTTCTCTTGTACTTGTGTTCAAGGGAGGCATCACCATAAGAACACCACTCAAAGAACAGCATTGCATTGCCTCCAATGGCAGATCCTCCCTCTGAACCTCCTGAGCCTATGAACTCGACCAGTGTTCCTCCTGCTCTCTCTCCTCAGCCCAATGCCCCAGGCTCTGGTATGAATTCCACCAACTCCACTAGTCCTCCTCCTCTTCATATTCCCATCGGTGGGGCTCCTCTGGGAACTCCACCAATTCAACCAATGTTCCTGTGCCTTTCCCTCCTGCTCCTGCGCCCACTGATGCAGGGACTAATGGAAATTCCTCAAACTCCACCACTATTTTCGACGTGCGATCATTTGGAGCAGTGGGTGATGGAGTCTCTGATGACACTGAAGCATTCAAGAGTGCATGGGTCTCTGCATGTCAAGGTGGGACCGGAGTCCTCCTTGTTCCACAAGGCTACTCTTTCAAGATTCGGTCGGCTATCTTCACTGGCCCCTGTCAGAGTGGAATAGTATTCCAGGTACATTGCATCAATCTAGTTGATCACTTCTGGTTTGCTTCAAATGCTGTGAATTTATGATCTGAACCCGGGGTCTCATGAGTTCTTATGTCAGGTTGATGGGATTGTTATGCCCCCGACGGTCCCGACTCATGGCCGCAGAACAACAACAGGAGGCAATGGCTCGTGTTTTACAGAGCTGATGGGATGACGCTGCAAGGAGGAGGGCTGATCGATGGCAAAGGAGAGAAGTGGTGGGATCTTCCTTGCAAACCTCACAAGGTAAAGAAAAAAAGGAACAAACAATCTTTAGTTAACAATGTCATAAGGAACAAACTGAAGCAAATCCTAGTTTCAGAATATGATTCTTAGCAACCATTTGTTCAATGTAACAGGGGAAAATGGGGCGACGTCGCCGGGACCATGTGATAGTCCTGTTGTAAGCTCTACTTAACTGTCTTAACTGTCACTTAGCTCATGCTTCCTTCTGGTATTGAAGGTCTAAAAATTTTACTATGGTTACAGGCATTGAGGTTCTTCATGAGCTCAAATCTAACAGTTCGTGGGCTGAAAATTCAGAACAGCCCTCAGTTCCACGTCCGGTTCGACAACTGCAAGAATGTGACTATTGATTCGATTGTTATAACCTCACCTGCTCTGAGCCCCAACACTGATGGCATACATGTAGAGAACACTGAGACAGTGGGAATTTACAATTCGGTCATCTCCAATGGTGAGCCATCATAACTTCTTCATCATATCTTTCATGAGCTGTATCATACTAAATGATCTTGTCACCAGGTGATGATTGCATATCCATTGGATCCGGTAGCATAAACATCGACATACAAAATGTAACATGTGGTCCAAGCCATGGTATCAGGTACTACAATTGTCTGTTATTTCTACTTCTAATGTTTTGCAACAAAGTCTAATGCCCCTCATCTCTGTTTCTCATGTTCAATTCTTTGTTCAGCATTGGGAGTCTAGGAAACAGAGCTCCCGTGCTTGTGTGACAAATATAACAGTGAGGAATGCAGTCATAAGGCATTCAGATAATGGAGTGAGGATCAAGACATGGCAAGGTGGGTCGGGGTCGGTATCATCGGTCGCCTTTGAGAACATACGCATGGATACAGTGAGGAACCCGATCATCATCGATCAGTTCTACTGCCTCAGTAAACCATGTGCAAATCAAACATCCGCAGTCTACATTTCAGATATCTCCTACACCAACATCCAGGGCACCTACGATGTCAGGAGCCCACCCATTCATTTTGGGTGCAGTGACTCGGTTCCATGTACCAACATCACAATAACAGAGGTGGAACTTCTTCCCTCACAAGGTTACATCGTCTCGGAACCTTTCTGTTGGAATGTGTATGGTGTCTCAGAGACACTAACGATTCCTCCAGTCTCATGCTTGTTGGAGGGTCTACCTCGATCGATCATGGATATAGAGGCTGCTAAATGCTTCTAAAGAAGTTGAAGAGCAGATATCACTGCATGTATGTTAAAGGATATAGGTCTGTATATCTAAGCAAAAGATCTAGAGGGGTGAAAGGAAGGAAAATGTAATGTATAGCCCTGGATAACCAATGTAACAGTACACTTGGAACAAGAATATATGTTTTGAGCTAATCACCGAAGTATAAACAGGCCAGTGTTGTATGTTTAGCTGAGCAGAGTTTTGGCACTAAACCATAAAAGAATATGCTGAATATTGTAATGATCATGGGATAAGAACAAATAGAAGGTATGACAATGTTGCACATGACATGATACATGCACAAAAACAAAATCGTTGCATAT
Source organism: Elaeis oleifera (assembly GCA_000441515.1). Classification (NCBI taxonomy): domain Eukaryota; kingdom Viridiplantae; phylum Streptophyta; class Magnoliopsida; order Arecales; family Arecaceae; genus Elaeis; species Elaeis oleifera. Next base: position 1,110,572 of record KE504789.1, on the reverse strand, counting down.
GGGTGGTTTTCACGTACAAATACGGTGACAAGCATGGACTGGTGATTCATGCATGCATATGTACATGCACGTATACATGAGAGATATAGTAGCTGCCTTAAATTACATTGTTCATCATAAAAGAATATTTCAACCAAGAAATGTAAAGAAAAAGGTGCTTCCACAGCTCCTACATGTTTAAACATCAATATCAAATGAATGAGGATAATTAAGATGATATGCTTTCTGTAAAGAATAAGCAGGGGTCGTAGCTGCAGTATAGATTAGAAAGGTCGAAATATAGTGCAATTCAGATAGTATTTCCTATGGTGTAACTGCGGAAACACTTATTTTGTATTCATAGTAATGGATTGTGGGAAATGGCTGATTTTGTGGTCACACATTGCTTACTTGACTCCAGAATATGTGACGCAAACTTTAGCTCTGGCAATATGGTGCTTCCTTTTGTATCCTATCAGACTAGTGCATCTTATAAACAGTACCGTTCTGCTTAACAGGTGGGCCATTCTTAAGGACTGAATAAAGCACATTTTAGCAAGTAATAATACAATTGATAAGTTATTAGGTTGATCTCTTAATCTTTTGCCAATTTAATTATCCATTGTTAAGTGTAGTAGGAGCAGAGCTTTTGCTAAACCTAACTGTTGAGTGGAAGGTGTAAGAAAAATTTATTAGGTTCACAGCTAGTTTATCACAACGCAAATGTCTCTTCTGTCCTTTTATTTGCAAGAGAACACTGAACACCTGCAGATGGAAAGGATCACGAGGCAGTGCTTCTCCAAAAATGCTCTGCTCTGGTGGCAGTTAGTATCCAAAACATAGAGAGGAACATTCATTTTGTCAAGACGATCTGGCAATATGGGATTGCAAATTTAAACCTGCCTCACTAGGTTTGGATCTCAAAGGCTTTACTGAGCTTCGTGGCATATTAATAAGAAAGATGATAGTTAGATAATTTACCACCTTTTCATAGTTCCAACAACATTTGGAAGTAGAGTTATAGCACTTAAATGATTGAGGTATCAATATATGAGATGTTTTATATAGCTTTGCTAATCAATAACAAAACTATAAAAATCCCACCTAATTATAAATGCTTTCCTCCTTGTTTTGTAGCAAACAAAAGTAAAGTGGAGATGTTAGTGTGTTTGTGGGCGCGTGAGATAAAGAGAAGCTTTCTGTTTGTACCTTGGAAAGTCCATGAACATGAGAGAAAAAATAAAAGAGCATCGCGAATGAATTATTGGATGGTTATAAAAAAAAAAAGAGCAAGAAGTTATTAATAAATTGCTTCTTAACCCACGAGTAGTGAGAGTGAGGCAAAGGAGAAAAAGTGGAACGCTTTGACAAACCGAAAGCGATTTTGGTACATGCCGGAATGGTTGTAGTGCTCTATCTCACGCGCAACGGCTAGTAACTATCATGGAAACGGGCGGCTTTCTCACCCTCCTTATCATCAATAAAAACCATCATGCAAACGGGCCTACCAGGCTTACGTGGGCCGGTGCACGAGCTAAACGCCAAAGGATCCACCACCGTCTCTCTCTCTCTCTCTCACTCTTTCTCTCTCCAGCACTCTTGTGCTCCTTGTCCAGCGGCTTTCTTTGGAAATGCTTTGGAAGCAAATGATGGTAAGATTGATGGCCAAATTGGGTCATGGGTATGTGTCCTTTGCACGAGTTCTCCTCAAAGACCCATGATTCAGGGCTCTTCTGATATTCTATGCACATCGATCCTTGCATAAAAGAAGTTGGTAGATTTGGGGGCTTTGGGGGGATTGCCATTTTTGACACATGGGTTTGTCATTTGGGCCACCTTTGGCCTTTGCCACTCAATCAGGGCTTTTCTATAACCTCTGCTTCCCTTTGGACGCTTTAGGGAAGATTCCATTAGACAAAATATATATGGGATGTTTGGTAGCATGTAATCCTAACAGGATTACATATAATTTATAATAAATAATCAGATTATACTGTTTGTTTCGTTACTTTCAAAAGAGATAATCTCATTGTCTAAGGGAAGATGGCTATGTAATTACATGCAATCTGACAATCTTGTAATCTTGCAATAAGATAACTTCAGGACCAAAATATTTCCATCAAAATAAATCAAATTAAATCAAAATAAATTATGGATAGTCCCAATTGATGAAAATAGAAAAGAAACATAATGGGTGATATCACGAAAATAGTTGGTCTCAAAATTAAGTTGTCTCTCTAGAAAATAGACAATAATCAATAAGCAAGGATGGAGGTACTTTAAAAAATTAGCTTATATTTCATGTAATCTAAATCATATACTAAACATTACAATGTAGGATTCCCCGTAATTTTACAACAATATTACTGCACAATCAAATACTACAATATAGGATTCACTGTAATTTTATCAGGTAATCACATTCTTTCTACAATCACATTACCTGTGTAATGCATCAAACGCCACCGTAGACTTTAATTGGCACCATTGCAAGATATAATAAGGTAAAATGGAAATTGTAAGACAAAATGGCACTGATTTTGATTTTTTTTTTCCTTAAACGCATTCACCTTCACGCACTCCCATAAACTATAAACCAGCATGTTGATTTCAACATGACTTCCAAGTGTAACTAGTCATGACATTAACATGTTAATGTCGGTCTCATATAACTATGATTCAATATATGAAATGCTGATGATATTATATAGGAAGAAAGTGAATATGTGAAAGGTATATGTTTATTCTTTGCATCTTAAATCCAAAGTTACAACAATATATACATCAATATACAGCCTAACAAAGTGGTGCATAAGGAAAATGTAACAAGACTAACAAGAAAATATCAATCATATTTTGACTAGTACAGTAACATAATAAAATATGGGAAAAGAGAATATATGAAAAGTATATATTTATTCTCTATATTTTATATTCAAAGTTGCAGCAATATGTACATCACTATATAGTCCAACAATGTGGTTAACATGGAAAATATATCAATCATATCATAGTACATATCAAGACTCCTTTTAATTCAACAAAGATGGAAGGCTGCACTATGATTGGATGGCGCTAATGCTCTCTCGCAGGATATCTGGCATGACAAGGGAGAGCACCACTTTTACTGCGAGGCATATACGTTGAGAGGCGAATGGGTTGCAGATTGGATGGCTTCTTGATCGCCGAGCACTCCAGAGATGCTGTGGACCAATTTTAACTCTATTCCAGAAGTATTCCGAAATATTTTATTTTATGATTTTTTTGGACGTATTCATATCAACAAAAAAAAAAGGATGGAAGAGTGCACTACTATCCATGCTAAGGTCTAGCATCAATAACGTCCTATTTCACTGTTTACAAGCGAGTAGTAGTAGACTGAACCCTGACAGCAGCACAACAACTTTCTGGGACCTTTCCTTCCCAGAGATTATACCTCTTCCTGCAGCTCAGAGACTCAAGCTTGAAACATCTCCTGAAATAAGATGTGTTTTCAACCACTCAGCGCACAAAGTGCGAAGGCTTCATTATTGCATCTATAATACGGCATGAGGACCATCGCCTATGAGTTCCTTGCATGGCCTAATCTTTATACCCAAAGCATGCAATCAAAGTGTGATCTAGGACCACACTTGAACCACAGCCAAAAGGTGGTCCTATATATATATATATATATGTTGCACATCTACGGAAATGAGAATTCTTTTAGATTAACAATCACTAGATAGTGAATAATACTTACAAAAACCAGAAGCTAATGTACTACAAATATGTCCAACTTGTGGTATTAAAATAATTCGATTGCATGAGTTTCTGAACATAGAAAGTTTCAGAAGGAAAAATTATAAAGATAATATTTCACAACTGAAAGTGAAACACTAGAATTTTTTTAAAGACAAAAAGATATTTTTAATGGCAATCATTATGTCACACGTAATTTATTTTATGGGACACCTTTTATTATATCTTTCTAAATATGTGTTTGAACATAGGAATACGTGTACATATATTTACATATTACAAGTGCCTCAATTTCAAATTTGGAAAAATCTCAAAGCAAATCACCCAATATGACAAAACTCAAAAGCTTTAGTTACGTGATTATGTTATTTAACAATACCTCAGCCGAGGCAGATCAATAGCACAATAGAACGAAGCCAGCACAGCAAAAGTAAAACGACCAAGTACCCATTTAGGGAACGGTGGATCAGACTAAGGGAAGCCTGCAGAAAGCTAGGGGCTTCCCTTCTGCTTTAAAAGCTTGATAGGTGGCTTTACAGATGCTCACTGCTTCTAAAGAGGAGGGGAATGTTGGGTGCATAAAGCTGCACAAAGATATCCCATAGCATAAAGATGATGCAATACAAATGAGAATCTCAACAGAGCAAAAGCTCATAAAGGTGACAACACTTCTTTTGGCACACGCACAACATCCACCCACCGCTCGTGGATTCTTGCCATTTGTTATTTTGTAAGCGTGGTTTGATTGGTCCATGTAGCAGTAACTAGGAAATGTTAACTGCACATAATGGTTGATAAGTCATCGTCTACTGGGGTGGTTGTCTGATTAACTCGTATTGTTGTCAGCTACCATTCTGGATTTCTTTGATGGATCCTAGATTTGTTTGTCTCTTGCCATTTATTTTTAACTATTTGCTGATGTTTTACACTTTGATTTAGAATATGTTTAACCCTTATGTCAAATGTAGCATCCGGATTATAACAGCAGGAGATACTGATGGTACATCTTTTCCACTGAAAATTTAGTCATCTAGCGGCCAATTTAATGATTCTCCTGATACTGATAGGAATATTAATAGGTCAAAGAACAAAAGCTGAGAGGTAGCATGACAAGAATATGAAAATAACAAAGTAAAGAACTAATAAGCAGCGATCTTAACGCCGGTAGCAAGGCAAGCACTGTTGGGTCTACTAGCAGACTGGAAGTATTTAAAGATTACAACCTTTTTCCTTTTTTTTTCTGAGTCGAGGGGCAGAAGGCTCACCTTTTTAAAGTATTTGGGTGAGGGCAGGAATCATCTTTATAACTGATTATTGTTCTTCCATTGTTTATCTATTGAGCAAAACATTTCCTTGATCAAACTACAGCTCAGTTGCAGCACCATCTGTTAAGGATTGGCAAGTGCAAAAGATGCTAAACCTGCCTCTGCACAGAGACAAGAGTTCACTTTCAGTCCAGCAATAAATTTAGATAATGTCTTATTCATAGCAAGACTCCATATGGGTGGATGTTATTAAAATTTGAATCTGATGGCAACAAGGTTTTAGTTACTTTCTAGCATTCAAGTTAGGCTGTGAGAGTGAAGGCTGAATTGCTAATCTTCTCCCTGAAGGCCAAAGTATGTGCATCTAATAAATTGATCATGTGTTCCATTTGGAAGATGATATGACCTCCAATTCTTAGTGTCTTATGCACAGAAACTAAATAAATTTGGTAAAAAGTGAATTTCACAGCTAATCAGCTTGCAGACTAAGATATTGAAAAAAGCCACAGCAAATCTTGAACCCTTGGAGCCATTAGGAGCTATGAAGAATTTCAAAGGATGATTCCATGCAGGCTGTGCTCATGTTCTCAATAGCCGATATCAAATCTAACTCATGGGTTCCTATAATACCCAGCTCCCTCATTTAAAACCAAACGATGTCAGTATTCATGGGTGATCTTCACTATATTCTCATGTTCATACATCTTGAAGCAATTGAGAGTTTTGTGCACTTGCCTAGCCCGAGGAAAGCACAAAAAATAAGGTCACTTCAGATAGTATCGCGGATGTGGGCAAAAGAATGTTAGATGGTTTGATGTGAAATTTGCTTATTGAACAATTTTAAAAATGAATGAAATTTGATGACATTTCAGTCTGAACAAGTTGGGAAGCTGGAAAAGTAATCAGGTAGGCAAGGCTTCGGTGTTTCCAGAGTTTCAGAATAGCAGGTTTGCTTTCATTGAAGCATAAGCCAAGCAGAACAGTAGTTCTATTTATTACAATCATACAATGTGGATAACAGTATGGCATATTCAAATGCATTCACAAACAAATTTTTGATAGGAATTCACCAACGAATTATTAAAAAATTCAGAATGCAAAGTGGTAGTTTGTCATGCTATTATAAAGAAAATAGTATGTATCACCACAAAGAATTAATATAAACCAAAATAGATGATACTGGACAAGGTGGGCATGATCTATAGCACAGAACTTCATGCCAACTATAATTGCACCCACAGAAAAAACTGGCAAATATAAAATAAAACTATTGGTAAATTTCCAAAGTAACAGGACAGTAATTTAGATAAATGGCAAAAGTTTTCTCAAAATTTATTAGAGCAATATATAGAATTCTCTCAAGATACATGTCCTGCGAGAAAGATCTAAACAAAAAACATACACACAAGCATTGCTTTACATTCCTTGAAGCATACATGAATTTCATCAGCCATCTTTATGCACATACATGCAACAGTCACAAATATACGAGCTTCTCCAGTGGATTTCTGGTGAATAGTTTACCCCACCAGGCTGATGATGTTGTATGTCTTTTGTACCTTCAAGATATACAAAGATTTGGACAACCAAACAAATGTGCATTTTATTCTATGATACCTGATGAGTTGAAATGTCAAAGGTCCAAATGGAAAAGGCACTTATGCAGGGGGACCTTCATAAAAAAACCAGAGAGGTATTAGTGCAAGGATGCAAGTATCTCCAAAACAGAAGCAGCAAAACGCATCTGGGTTTCTTCATCAATTGTCAAGAAGAGAGGAACATGTACAAAGAGAGACTTGATTCTGTGTTGCTCTGCAAATCGGAGAGAATGATAGTAGACATAATTGCATACAAACCGACCAGCATCATCCGAAGGGATAACATCATATCCCAACTTGGCTAAGCCGTGGACAATTTCATTCACAGGAAGAGAAGTCTGTAATTATCAAGAAATGGAAGCCCTCTTAAATCTAGAAATATACGTGAAACCTAAAAGTAAGGATTTCTGCGATACAAGTTTCAAACCACAATAGGAAACACTGTGACAAAAAAAATGTATCAGAAGATAAATATGTTATCATATATAATTTTGAATTGGATGATACACACTGAAATAAAGCCAAATGAAATGAAGAAACATAATCTGTAGATTACCCATCTTCAGCAAAATATTCTTTGTTGGCATCAAGGTTTGCCGTATCAATCGCCGGTGCATACCGACCGTACTATACAACACCAGTACTAAACTGACACATGGCACAAGTGCGTCTCAACACTCGGTATGCCAAACTAGGTACCACATTAGGCATACCAACACTGTAATATAGTATGGGATCTAGTACCGAGATGGTGAACCTTAGTCGGCATTATGTTTACATTCTACCATGAGAAAGAATAGAAAGAAACTTTGAAAACAGGACCACTATTTCTGTTAATCGAATATTTCAGTTTTATAAATAAATATTCCTGTGAATAAGATAATTAGTGGACAAGTTGAGAAACATGTGACTTCTGATATGCCTAGACTCAAGTTCAGAAATGCAGATGAAAAGCCAATGAGTTCAGCTTCTATAAGCTATGCACCGCAGATAATTTAGAAACTACAGAATTAGCAAATATCTCACATTAAAGTTGATATTCCATCTCTTGCATGATTCAAACTTGTTTCTGCAGAATGATGAGGTACGATGAAGCTATCCACATAGAGAAAATGTTTTTTCGACAACTGAAATTAAATGAAACCATATTCAATGATGCGACTGCACACTACACTTCTTGATGCACAATCAATTTGCACAAAGATGGTAAACCTTCTAGTTATACTGACCTTAACATCAAATGGTTGTGTTGCAAAGTCTGAGCCTTCATAATTCTATAATCCGTGACTTCTTTAACATTCTTTTCATGAACTGATGATGCAGTCCGACCGACAGCCTTCTGGTTCAACCTTCTTGAATGATCTTCCAAACAATTCTGATGAATTATGACTCTTTTTGTTCAAAGGTAGTACTAGTATCAGCTAATCACCTAAACCAAGCGTTCCATAAATGTCTGACAGTCATTGTTGATATGCATGTGGTTTTTTTTTTGGATGATAATATTACATGTGTTGGCTCTTACATAAATGTCTTCATAATCAAGAAGAAAAATGGGTATCTTTTAAAGGGGAAGCTTAAGGGGAATGATATCAAAAGATAGTATTAAATCCATATACCTTCACAATGTTGCATAGACATGGACTCGGACATGGAATGCAAGATAAGTTGGACGATTTAGATCAGTACAACCAAGATATCAAGTTTTGGGAACAAGACCATCCAATGCATATTTAACTGATAGTTTAATATTGGTTAAAATTGTAGAATCTTCTAAAATAAGGAAAGGAAATAACTTGATTAATTTTCTCTTTGTGCATATAATGTCTATGTTTTATAAGATGCTTCAGAAAGTACATTGTCTTCTTTACATATCTATTTGATTTAATTACGCTTATAAAGTTTACCTTATGGAGTTCTGAGAATGAAATATCAACAAGTTGCAACTGGGGACACATGATGACTTGCATATTTTCAGGTAAGCTTCTTAGTTGTCACAGAGTAAGGCGGTTGGGAGTGGGTTAATAAAACCTAAGTACTCTTAGGCACAAAAAAGGGGCAAGTTTGGAGAAGTATCACCATGGTATAATACTCCATCTTAACACAAATAATCCACTTCATAACTTCTCAAGAAAGAAGTGAATCTCCAAAGAAACATCAAGACGATGGGGCATCACCAACCCAATCATGCAATAATATAACATTCCAGAACATAAAGTGGAAACAGATGGCACAAAGATGCATCAATAATAATACCAAGCTTCAGAATATAATGAATGCAGTACAGAACAATGGTACAAGACACACTGCTGCTCATATCTAACCAAGAGATTGGAAGACACACTAAGTGACAAACAAATATATATTATGCGCAGGATCACAGAGCAACTCACCTCAGCCTACCAACATTTTACGGAAGTTCCATGGTCATATCAAGGATCTGAGTGACTATTATAAAAGCACAACACTAGATCAGCTATATATCTTGCACAATAACAATGGAAGACATAGGTAACCTAAAGGCCTAGACATGTAATAAAGATCTGGCTTCTTAAACTTTATCATATGTACTCATAGATAATGATCTTATCATCCACAAAAAGAATAAAAGTGTGGTAATGGATATGAGGAGTGCTCATGGCATGTTACTATGCACAAAATATTTTTTGCCAGAACCACATAACTTTACACATAAAGAAGAAACAAGGAGTCTGTAAGACTTGAAATAGTACTATAAAGTTGACATGATGAAAGGGATAGAGTGACAGTATATATGCCATTTAGTAACTTCAATGTCTTCATATTAAAACAAGTCATTCTTTGCTTCAACCTTCAAGCCAAAATAAATGTATAATGGTCATGGCAACAAGCTGGTGAAATAGATCTCAGCAAGTGGGGCAAAGGTCTTCATGGATTCCTAGATGCAGACCCATTAGATCATCCAAAGCTTTTACTACTCAACTAAACCAACCAACAGAGTATTAATGTTGTAGAACCATTGAGATAAAGAGCTTGCTAATATGAAGTGTGACATGAGGTACCAACTGGCAGAGTTGGTAAGGTCACTGGTTTATACCAGTGACACGGGTTTGAAACATGGGTTCCAGTCCTACCCTCATCCAATTTCAGTCAGGCATCCTAGTTCTCAAGAATATGGCAACAAAGAGCTCCAGGTACCTCAGACACAAGCATATTTCCCACAAACATATGAGAAGGCTAAATCAACGAGTTTGTGGCTCCTGATGACAACAGATACTTACAAGACAATAATAAAAGCTTGGAGAAAAAGTAAGTGCGGGCAAAAAAAATTGATAAATAGTGGCTGCAAAACTTCTGCAAGAGGGAATTCAATGACCACATGTCAGACAGAGCATTTTTTTTGCACATTTACCATTACCACAAATTCATATATCATAATATAGTATGATAGGCAATCTGGAAGCCTCTCAATGGCCACATATGCATCGAAAAAAAAGGACAAGCAGAAATTATTTTGAAAAGAAATTGTCTGTGACATGAAAGTATGAACTAGGTTCCACCAAAACTTGTCAACACCAAAGAAACAATATATGTACCGTCAGGGTAAGCATACCTCACGCATTCGTGAGATGCCTCCATCAGAAGGTACAATAAGGAGCCTCTGCAATGCAACTAAAGCAAAATTATTATCAAAGAACCTAAAATATATAAAATTAATGAAGAAACTAATGATAACTGAAATAACATTGTGAAGCATATTTAACCTGAGGTTTCCATCCTAGCTCATCGGGACAACGAAAGTAGCCTCATTGAATGCTCGATTCTCAACAGCAAACTTTGTTGCACCACTATTGACTCCAAAATGGATCTAGTGAAACATCAAATCAAGATAGGAAAACATGCATGAAAGAAATAGATTGGAAAAGAAAGTAGGAAGCCAAGTTAAAAATAAGCAACAATCAAGTCCGCAAAGATAACTGCAGGCGGACAAAGCAGAAACCATGACTCAGTGATATCAAAAGGAATAATGTAGATAACAAGATACAAATGACTGGTGACTGATTGGAGATGGTGAATTGATTGAGATCACATAAACAAACAATTATATTGCATTATCAACAATCAACTGATCTATTAAATAGATATATGAGGTTTGCAGCAAATTTGGCCAAACTCATCAATTATAGCGGGAGTCATATGTCCCAAGGTGGGCTCCAGTTATCATCTTGATAACAATATATCATAGCTTCAAGAGTCAGATACCAAACTGCTAAAAAGTAGGGCTGTCAAACCAGCAAGCTGCTTGCCTCCATTGCCGTCTTTCAGTGACCTTTTCCGAGGTCCAAGCCAAATAGAACTAGGCTTAGCCTGCTCGCAAGGCTCAGATTAGCTCAAAACATGAATATACAAGTAAGTTATACTTATATATACTATTTTAGTTATTATGATTGATACAATAATTATTTTATAATTATTCATAATAAATTAATGTAGGTTATGTGGAACAGAATGTTTTCTCAACAACAAAATTAAAATATAATCAGGATTATCACTCTGAACTGTATAAATGAAATTATTAAAATAGTTATAAACTCTTGCAAGATCTCTTAAACAAGTTGTTCATGAGCAGCTAGAGCTCTGCTCGATTCTAAAAAGAGCCTAGTTAGAGCCAGGTCTGGCTCAGCTCATGTTTGTCTGGTTTACATCCCTACTAATAAAGGAATAACACCTGCTTTCTTACTGATATGACATAAGTCAACATGTCAAGATTAAGAATCAGGTTAACTGAGCATTTAACATTTGGGGATCTTATAGAAGCTATCTGGCCATGAAATCTAGATCGAAAGCATTATGTAGATCTTTTAAAATAGAATTGAAGTGAAGCTTGCCTGGCGGCTCTAAATTGTAACAATGCTATGTCCAAGCTGAGTTGTCATGCTTTCCAGCTTTATTTGGTTATAAAATCATAGATCAAAAGGATTACATATGGAAGGGTAACCGGATTTTTTCTTCAAGAACAACAGAACTAAAAGATGTTAACAGATCCATTCAAATTCGATAGCATCCTGAAACAAGATCTTATGGTGTATAATCTTCAGATTACCTTGTTTTTTCATCTAACATATGATTCAATACATCAATATGGATCCTTACAAAGAAAAGTGATGTCCAACATATTAATTATGTAAATGCTGCAGAACAGGTACTTGGAACAGTTAAAAATTTCAAAAGGGCTATACAGAGAGAATTCTCTGTCATGATTTAAAAGCTGGATGGTTTCTTTCCTTATATGATTCTTTGGGTAATCTTAGACAAATGTGTGACAAAAATTTCTTGCTTCCAAAAATAGTCACTAATTCACATGATAATTGATGTTAGAAGTGAAAAGACAGGGAGGGAGCGAGAGAGAACATGAGCAACTGACCCAAATGACTTGCCCTACATTCGACGATTCATTGTCTCGTCCAGTCACAGAAGACTCCAACAGTTTATAAAGTGGACCAAGCGCCCCCTGTCCAGCAGTCTCAAGAACCTTGCAGTTCCCAAGAACAAGGCCTTTTGGCAGTCCTTTCTTTCCATAAATTCCTTCAGATTCCTGACAATTTTTTCTGTTGGATTCTCAGAAACCCCATGAAATTTCTTGAACCCAGTAACATGAACAGTTATCACTGAAGGCCCTTCTGAACCCATGTATTGTAATTTCAGATGAACTAAACCAATGAATCCTTAATCTGTTCAATAATATATGCTCTCTTTGTAGCAACCACCAAATGTAGTTGATTGCTCTACAACCTGCTTCAGATAAAAAAATAATAGATAGTTGATTCGAGTATATTAACAAAGAACAAATCAAGCCAGATAAAGTATCCATTAGATGCATCCATCACTGGAAAACAGAATTTTTGCTACTAACTCAGATTACATGTAGCCAATCACACATGCAGAAATCAAGCAAAAAGTAACAAGAAGCTCAAGACAAACCCATTAAAACAATCATCACAAATAAACCTAAAATCATGCGTACTCTAAAGACAAATAAGTGGAATTTCGATGGAAACTATATAAAGACCGAGAAATTAGTCCAGAACCAAATCATGTGAATGACAAGATACTTTTAAAGTAGCAACTGCACCTCCTCATTGCAGCCAAATAAATAGAAGAAGCCAAAAAAATCACCAAAAATAGAAGTGAAAAAGTGTCACCTCAGCAAATACTTGTGGAAAATATAAGAAAGCATACTATTCTTGTAGTAACTTTGCGACAGGTCATAAACAATAAAGATAGGACTTAGGAGCCAAAAAAACTTGAAACAGAAACACAGCGCAGCTCACCAAGAGGAAATTCCAACAAGAAAAATGAAATAACATGAAGGAGCTCGACACTAATTCAATTAGAAGAAACTAAAGGGCCATCAAAGAAGAACCTCCAAAACAATCTAGGCATCAGAATTAGTTCGATAAATTGGGCCATCAAAACCCTGAATTCGATTACAAAATTCATTACTGAAGATTAAATTCCATGAATGTATTAAAGACTAGTCTTTTAGTCATCCATTGATGAATTAACAACCAGTTAGATAAAAGTGGGCTTCCTCTAATCTTGGCAATGAATTCTCTCAATGATCAAAAGCCCCAGCAACCCGGCCGAAAAATTCAATAAAAACTAAACCCAATCGGCATCAAAGGAATTAGACGTGGTAACTAAAGAACTAATCGGAGACCAGAAAGAAATTTTTAAAAAAATGAAAATTAACTCGTTGCAGTTACTCTAGTGACTGGTGAGAATCTATTCCAAAAATGAGCATGGGCACGTCAAGCGATTCATGGAAACACCAAGAAATTCTACCAAATCAAAGATTTACAGCCAACAAAGGGATCTGACACGAAGGAACCTAGAAGATACAATCAAAGATCACTAAACAAAAAAACCACAACAAAGAAAAGGAATTTTGACCGAACTTTCAGCACCAATTTATCAACCAAACCATCAAAGTTCTCACCTTTAACCGTTCAAAAGACAGAAACGAAAACCAGCCAACAAAACGATCCCTTCTCTTCTTTCCAAAAAAATGGTTGTCGAAGGTGACGATGGGCGAGATCAGAGCTCAACCTGACGGATGAAAGGGTAGGAAATAGAAAGAACGGGGATGGAAGATGGTGATGGGTCTTCAAGTAGCATAGGATGGCAGAAGAAAGATGGAGGGCAGAGACTAGAGAGAAAGAGTACAAACGTACCTGCGAGTCAAATCTGTTGCGATGATTCCTTTCTTTTCTTCCCATTCTTTACTCGCTCTTCGTCAATCAAATCAATCAATCTATTGATCTATATATATAATATTTAATTATTTTTAGATATCATTTTAGAACCCTATAAAAAATAAAATTCTTCATTCACAGATCCATGCAGTCAAAACTTACTAGTTCTTGGACAGGCGAGCGCCGCTGATCTAGAAACCCCACAAAATATATTGGATGGTTTACTGTATTAATATTAATTCTTTAATAATATAGAAAAGAATTAATATTGGTATACAGAGAGTAGTGTCAACAAACTAGTCCAATGGAGGAGAAAATTATTATGTAATGTTAAATAAAAGATTGGTTCTATAAGACCAGGTATTAGGGGCATATATGCAAAACTAATAAGAGATCAAAAAAGGTGACTATATCTAATAAATCTAACCAGAAATGATATATGTAATTTTTTTTGGGAGAAACATATAACTTATCATGGACAAAGATACCTCATACAATAATAAACATTAGTGTATCAGCCAAACAACTAAAATGAGCAGCTTTAACTTGCTGCAAAATACAAGACAAATAAGTGATATTTCTTTTTTCATTAAAAAAATCAGGTTTTTGCAGGTTGTTAAGAGAGAGATCAGAACTTTGTTCGCTAGAGGAAAGGTGAGGATATTAAAGAGGGCCATAGGAAACGAATGATGATTAGCTTAAAAAAGTATAGGGATTGCACAATAGACCAGTCCCAATTCCCCCAGTGGAAAGAAAGAGAGAGAGTTTACAATTTTTTTTTTTGTGAAAAAGGTTTACAAATCTTTAGTTTTGTTTTCTTGCTCTCTTTTTTTTCCTATATCTTTTTCTTTTCCTCATTGTTTTTAAGGGTCACTTCAAGCCTTTACAAAATGCTCTGACGATAAGTAAGTGAAAATTGAACACAACATAAACGATACCATGTTTTTGAAATAGATAGGTGGGTGTGATTTGTATTTGAAATGGATACATAAAAAATATTTTTTGCTCATTATTTATGCGTTATGGAGGTGATTTTTAGCTACTCCATTCTCTAGAAATTTTTAAAATAATTTAATAATTATAATACACTTAGTAACTATAATGGTTTTTTATTATCCCTGTATATTGCAGCATTCATGGTGATAAGAAATGAAAAATATAGTGCAAGATTATCATATTTCTATGATAATAATCACTTGAATATAATTTTCAAGTGAGATATCTAGGTTATACCAGTATTGCTCTTTCTACCTAAATCTAAAGGAGCTTAACATGATTTACTAAAGTACAAATGATTTCATCCATTTAGACAAATTTGCTACAAGAATCTACAATAAAAGTCTTCATATGGGATGAAAAAATGATGTTTAACATAAAGCATCCACAAGCGACAAGGTGGTGCATGTAGTTTCAAACTTTATTGGATTTTGAGCATGAAACTTGGATTAATAAGATTTTTATTAATTTATAGGTTGTTACCAAACTAATTTATTCTCAGTTTAGGTTAAAACTTGGAAAACTATAATTTCAAATTGATCCTTTAAAAGTTGTTTTAATATTTATATTATCTTCCTAAATAAGAGAATATTATTGGAAATTTAAAAATCAGTAATATTTTGAAATCAATTCAACATTTTAATATTTATTTTTAAATAAGAGAAATAAAAATGCATAGAAATAGCAAATATATATTATTACTAGCAATTTTAGTTAACATGAACTTGTTACTGTTTTTTTGTCTGATAAAAATACCATTTGATAAGTTAATGCATAATGACCTAACCAACTCTACATTATGAACTATAATTAGTTGAGAGAAACTAAATAACTCAATTTTAGTTCTCCTTGCAAATAAATAACCCAGTAATTTAAGTAAGTTGTAGCTTAGTCTCAGTTTTATAGTTCCAATGCTTGAAATTGTATAACAAATTTGTTTGCCATCCACCTCGTATTGAATAATTGCGATATCTGAAATGATTATAAATAAACATAAATTCCTTTGTTTGCTTTTTTAATTATTCTTTTGCATGTTTTAAGGATGTTCTAATTGTAGAGAGCACAAGGAGAGCTCTCTTTCTCTCTCCATATATGTATATGCGTATGTGTGTGTTTTGTAAATGTATCTTTCTTTTGGGAGGGGTTATGGAGGTGGGTTGGGTAGGCTAGCAATTTATGACATGCCCTGCAAACAACCTTCTTTGAGTAAGTTTGAGTTTGACATAAATGAGGATTCAAAAATGAGTCCTTTGTTAAATAGGTCAAGTTCAAATCGAAACTTTTGACCCATTTAGCCTATTTGATCCGTTTAATAAGTAAGTTAGATAAAACCTGACCTATTTAATCTATTTAAACTTATTAATATATTAAAACCTACTTAACTCACTTATGTCCCATTAAATTAACCCACTCAATATGTTTAACCTGTTTAATCATTAAAATCTATTTAGTTATATGTTTAACTTGATTCAACCTATTTATTAAATGGGTTATGTAGGTTGCGTTGATCACCTATTTATTAAACAGGATGAGTTCATATCTGAATTTTGACCATTTTAATAAATAGATTGAGTTTGGTTGATAAATTTTTATTCGACTTGCATCAAATCTGATTCGTATCTGATTTAATCTAGCTAGACTGCCACCCCTAAGTTGGAGTGGAATAGCATCATCTTATTAGTAGGAGTGTTGCATAGATATAGAGAGAGTTGTGGACCTTATTTATAGTTAGAATATTACAATCAATATTTAATCCTAGCAAAACTAAGAGAATCTTGGTTGTGCTATTTAATTCTTAAGAAAAATGGGATTGGGATGGGAGGACTTTGAACCCATCAAAAAAAAAAGAAGAAAGAGTAATGAAGGAAAGAAAGGAAAAAATATGAAAAGCAAAAAAAAAAGAAAGAAAAATGGAGGATGGAGAAGACAACAATAATAAAAAATGTCAGAAAGCAAAAGAAAAGAAGATAAGGGAAGAAAAATGAAGAAAGAAGAAGAAAAGAAAAAAAAGGAAGGAAGAAGAAGAAGAAATGAATAAAGAAAAAATAAAAAATAAAATAAATAAAGAAATAAAAGTAGAATGGGAGAGAGATGAGGAGAACCTCTCGAGATGGTTATTCTGGATAGATGAGATAAGATAGGATAGTGAAGCATCCAATTTCTTAGAGAAGCAAGAACATCCTCATCCATCAAATTTAATTGAGATTTTTTTATAAAATATTTAAAATATGCTAAAAGTCTTTTCATCATGGGGACTAGAATTACTTGAGTTTCCTTATTTTTACCACCTTAGCTTAATCCAAATTTTCAATTTTATTTTCTCGTATATAAGACTTTACTACTTATCAATCTTACTTGCATGTGATCACTTTTAAGTAGCCATTGCAAAAGAAATGGAAGGCTTATTATATCTTCAATCCTTAAACTATATAAAAGTGGCTTTATTTTTATTTTTCAATTCCAGAAACAATCCCAATCAAATTATTTTTTTAAAGATTGAAAATATCAATATAGAAATTTAGTTATATTTCTCTATTAAGATGTTTAAAATAGGATTAATTATTTAAAAAATTCTATACTTTCTGAAAATTTTTAATTTTAGCATAATGTTTAATTTTTCAATCAAGTATGTATACTATCCATTTTGTTGCAATGTTGACCTACCGTTAACTGGTATCAAATTTTGTCGTTACGATGATGACATAGAAATGAGGTGTCAAACTTGATAAAATTGAATGAAATGAGTTGGAATATGAGTGGGAAGGAAGGATAAAGATGAGAAGAGAACTGGTTTAGGGTTTTATTGGTGATTGGTGTGAAATCGAACTTAGGATTTTTGGAAGACATTTAATGGATGATATTGGAAGCTTGGATGTGGTCGAGGGAGCAACTATGTCAGCGAGTTCAATGGCATCCGAAGATAAAGGTCAATGCCATCATCAGGTAAAAGCTGTGTTGTATACTTCGTGGAGTAAGAAGAACCCAGGAAGGAGGTTCCTGCAATGCCGATCTTGGAAGGTATCTATTTTCGAAATTATTAGCTAAAATTGGAAGCATATTTGTTGATTGAGCTATTTTTTTGTAGGATGATGATTGTGGTTTCTTTCAGTGGGTTGAATCCGAAATATGTAATCGTGAGAAGGAGGTGGCTATCATGTTGAGTAACCAGAGGGAGGGGCTTAAAGAGAAGCTTCGACTGGTGGAGGAGATGAAAGAATTAGCTGGAGAAAAGGCAAAAATACTGTGAGAAAAGACTGTTAAACTGAAGATTATGAAGGCAAAAATGAAGGAGGAGCTTGAAAAAATAAAAATCGAGTATGCAAAGCTGCAAGAGGAGAACAAATACTTAAAGCTCGAGATTTCAAGATAGAAAGGAAAGAAAAAAATATATATTAGAACCCTTGTATTCTAATGGATAACAATGCTACTGTTGTACTGGCTGTTGTTGAGGATGAATTGGAAGCAACCTCAGCCTTATTTATCTTAGTTTGTGATTGTTCATGTGAGGTAGTGATTGAAATACATGTTTCACATTTTGATCCTTATATGTAGTGATGTTTCATATAAGGAAAATGATGAATTGTATTATATTATTTAATGTATCCCAATGTTATGATTTAGGTTGTTTAAGACTATTTTAGCAACTCTTATTATCATGTGTTCCACCAACCATAAATGTTTCAGACTGGCATGGCAATGTTTTATTTCAGTTGTATTATAGATGTGGTGATCCAATTACAACTTCAAATGTTTGTGATATTTCTGACCAAGACATTGAATATTTTGGTGAGAAGATAAAGAGAGATATTATTCTGATTCCTGATACCAAGATTGAGGTGGAAACTATCACGTCCCAAATTCGGGACATAACACAGCCATGCTATCGAGGGATGGAGCCCACGATAACATGAAGCCAATTCATCATAATCATCTAAAATTCATCAAATAAAAGATTCAATTCCATTATTCGTCAAATAATTGAACCAATATTGGTTCAGAGCATCTAAATCCAAAAGCAAGTACCAATCTAAATCTCAACATTCATAAATAACTTACTATAAGTTCATGATCGTCATATATCTAAACCTCATTTACAAAATTTTCAAGCTTGCATCATAGATCTCCAAATCTGAATTTCTTTACCGGTCATAACCTTATTCCTCTGTTCAAACAAAAAAAATAAAAGAATATGAGCTACACTAGCCCAGTAAGTAGAACTTGCGCTTCCTTGTCGGATCAAGCATAAATTTTTCATGATAATGCAATATTTAGAAATAACAGATAATACAAAATAAAGCATTTCATAGAGCATATAATAAAACGAGTCATAAACCAATCATGTATGCATAAATCATGAATATTTCATAAATATGAATCATAAATCATTCTTGTCATGTATTCATGTCATGTTTCGAAATATTGCTCCCAGATATTCATGCTAAGGTCACTGTTATACCCGTGACAGGGTCATGTTTCTTAATCGACAGAGTTCTT
>KE504789.1:1079408-1090605 GCA_000441515.1 Elaeis oleifera | reverse complement strand
CGGAAAAGAGAGGAAAAGATTTCGGCTAAACAGGGGTTTCATGTTTCATGGAGTTTTCGACGATCCCGGCAGTCGGTGAGGAGTCTAAAACCATGAAAAGAAAGAAAACAGGGAGAGAAAGAAAGATTGAACCTTACCTGAACTCCAGTGGCCTCTTCGACCCTCGATTTCGATGAACACAAGAAGAGGGTGCCGCGGCTTCCAAGAAAAAAAGAGAGAAATTGACCTCAACGATCGTCGGTGGAGGGTCGAGAGGGAGAGGAGAGGCTTATTTATAGAGGGCCCTAGAGTTTGAAGGATCTTAGAACCCTTCTCCGATCGAGAGTCATCGGAGAAGAAGACTCCCAAAGGGAGTCTTCTTCCGTTCCCTTTTTTTTTTTGATTGTGGACTGATTCTAGGCCCAATTGGGCTGGGTTATCACAGAAACTGTTTTAAAATCTAGAATAGCAGAGAGATCCTTCGATAAATTATCTATTGGGTATTCTACAACTGAATTACCTATTGGGCATTAATAATGAAGAAAGGGCTTTGGTTGTGGATAGGGAGTTAGGATCCTGCTGATAATTACATCAAAGAATTAATTCTATGGATAATTAACAAATAATAATACCTTACAACAATTTAAGAAGATATATCTGACTCATTTTAAGTGATGTGGTCACTTCTAGGAAAGCTGATAGTGAACCTGAACCACTACAATACGAAACATCAAATTTGCAAACCCAACAAATTTGAAAGCGACAGAATTTCATGTCATTCATATTTGAAAAGTCATTATATAAAATCGTACAACTTGTATATTCAAATAAAAAAAGCTAATTACAAAATATCCAAATCAACTGGAGCAGCCTACTACTGGCAAATCAAATTTACTTCCTACAAATGTCCAAACAGTACAACTTCATTCCTTTCTTCCTGATTTGGCTGAGTCCGAGTTAATGAAGAGATTTGGCTATCCCTAAAGCTCTCTGTGATTGAAGCACCTTCAACTACAGGTCTGGAGCCTTCAGAACCTCTTTCTGTGATTGAACCATCTCTAGCTGCAGGGCTCGAGCCTTTAAAACCTCCAAGAGTTTGCATGGTTGTTCTTTCAGGCATCTTTAGATTATAAAAATATATAATGATTAGGATTAATGTTGATATATAGACTCAGTACACGGTAATGATGAATAACATTACCCTAGGATAATTTAATTCAGTCTCGGGAGATTGATATACACCATAACCTTGCATGACCTGTGATGATGAAAACATCAAATTTTAGCATTATAGTGCATAGAGTTCGAATTGGCAACATTTATATTTTACCCTGCATCTATCAGTTGCAATTAGATTTTACCCTCCTTTCTTTTTCAAGACTCTTGCCCTTCTTGCATGCATTGGTGTTTGAGAAGTAGCTCCTGCAGCTTGATCTTTTATGGTCTCCCTCTTTTCCTAACCTACAAGTAGCACCAAGAAGTTAGCAAAGTCATTATGACTCATGTAGGAATTTAAGTCATCTTAGGTTATATATTTTACACATACTAGGAGCTTTGGAGGTCTAGATCCTTCAGACTGGTCTCTTATTATGGCCATATTGGCCACAAGCCTTGTATTTCATTTGTAATCCAGTCCTAGCTAGCTTGTTGCTATTGGCAGATTCATCTTTATCCTTCATTCTATTCTTTTAGGCCTCCCAAGCATCTGCTTGATGGGAGGGGACAATATAGGCTCAGTGTTCTCTCATGGCCACATCCTTTGGCCATTCAATTGCTGCAGTGCATGCTGATAAGCCATCAAGTATGTTTCTTCTTATAGCAGTCATCAACATACATATCAATATCTTGTTTCATCCAATTGATGCATGAGATTGCATAGATGCATTGTATGCCAGTTAAGTCCCACAGTTTGCATGAGCAAGACTTCTCATTGAGATCCACAATATATCTATCATCTAGAAGTCTAACTTCAAATATTAACTCTCCATTAGGCCTCAGAGTGCAAATCCTACTTTAGTATCTTCTAACTTCTTTCTTATTCTTGGACATATATTGTCATTTGAGTTTACCATCATCTGTTTCTTATCATATGTCCTCTCTATTAATGCAATCCTTATATCTTCCAACATGTCTATTATATGTTTGTGCCTTACTTGAATAATGGAACCATTAAAAATCTCTAATAGGTTATTATCAATAATGTCACATCTTAAAAAGATACTAATGAATGCCTTACAAAAGTATGGTGGACCTTGGTTCATAAAGTCTTCAACAGCCTTCTTTGATATTTCTTGCATCTTCTTGATGGCATCATTAAAATCTGCTTGATTGGTGGTCCGTACAGCTATCCAAAATCATTTTTTAAGTGCATGATCAAGATTAAATTTTTCTCAATTAGCATATATATGCCTGGTATAATTTTTATGCTCTACATATGGAATTAACTTTCTAACTGTATTAAGAAGATCCTTTGGAAAACAAACAATGTCAGTTAGATTAGTAATATAACATAAGAAAATAATAAAAAATGATTAAGTACCTTCTACTGGTCACTAATTATGTGTAGCCATAGCCATCATGAATTCCAATATCATCAAACAGCAATTCTAGAAATCAAGTTCAAATACTCTCACACTCACCCTCAACAACTGTCCAAGCTATTGAAATATTTGGTTGTTTCCATCTCTTCCTACAGCACAAAGAAGTTGACTTTCTAGAAATATCTTTAAGAAATAACCATCCAATTCTATGATTGGCCTGCATCCTACTAACCAACCTCTCCTTAAGGCATCAAATCCCACATAAAACCTATGAAAATATGGCTTGCCCCCAATAGTTGGCCTATCAACTTCAATCTTAAAAGTCCTATTCTTATTTGTCATTCTTAGCTTTGCAACATAGGACCACAACTTACTGTAATGGTCCTTTAGAGAACCTGTAATCATTGTCAATGCTCTCTACTTGGCTCTATAACACTATATCCTTATGACAGTTAAAGCATATTTTCTTTCACATCTGCTTCTATTTCTTTTACAATCTAACTAGGATTAATCTTAAACTTATTAATGTATTTCTCAGCAAGTCGCTCAGAATTAACTTATCTATTTCTCAAAGATCTACAACATTTGTGTTCATTATGAAGAGTTTTATAACAAATATCTTCTCGATCTGCATCCAGCTTGCATGTATTTTTCAAAGACACTCATCTACATATTTGGCTTTCATCTTTTTCTCACCACTTCTTTTTCATCTAGTATTGTATCTATTTACTATAGCATATCTCTGAACAGCATCCTTAAATTCCTTAAGACCTTCAAACTTCATTCTTAGTTCAAACTTCACGTCCCTACTATCACACTTTGGATTATAGCAAGTGTGCCTTACTCTCCTCTTACTTCTAGATTTAAACTGGTTATTCTCACTACTAGATGGAGTTAAGACTTTAGCATCCGATGCTTCATAGTCACTATCCTAATCATGAATTTATGCAGAATGAGAAGCTTTATTATCCTCGGTGGTTTCAAAATCTGACAACCCTGCATCTGGTCCCTGTTCATTTGGTAGAACTGATTTAAGTACATCTGCTCCAATAGCACCTGAACCAATATCATCATTAAATCTAGTACTGTCCTTTTGCCTCATATCATTCTTCCTATTCCTAGCTTGTATATACTCTTCATCATCTGTCATGAGCTCATCGTCACTCAAAATCTCATCAGATTTGTTTGGCTCAATTGGCATGTACTCAAGATCGTCATCTTCATCAGTAGGCTTCTCACTACCTACAAGTACTGCCATTTGATTGCTTCCATCAGCTGCATCTATAATATCAGTAACCATTTATAGCCTCAGGATCAGACTCCATAACTTCAATTTTATTTTACCCTTTAAGTCCTGAGCAACCACAGTTTTTATATACATCGTAATAATCCCATGTTGAAGTGCAATGGGTATCATTTCTATTACTTTACTATCCCTCTTAGTTTCTCTAATACCCTGATCACTTATATTCATATTTGGAACTCTGTACCAAATTCTTATTATCTTTTTATACCCTAACTCCTTGATCATGTCTACCAACGCGAAGTATGAAATAAAATCTGAATCATAGTTATCCCATGTATCAATCTTCCCTCCTACATATGTCACTTCTGAATACCTTTGTAAAGTACCTCCATGATGCATTTGAATGTTGAACCTATCTCCCATTCTATAATATAAAATCACACTATTACCTATGGTTAGTAAATATAATATTATGACATTCATTAAAATAATATGCCATTCATTAAGATAATCAAGAATTCCAAATAACATATATGACATATGTTGTGTAATACATGTAACATTGAGCAATAACCTAATAATTTCAACTTATTTGTCACCTAAATTCGATACTAAGCTATAATTAATTAATAAAATGAATAGTGAGATTAATATAATATCAAACTCATCTTTGTCTTCTGTTGCAAAAAGCTTCTCAGGCTTTTCTTCAAATAGCTTGATGAGGGACCACTGACGGAGGGGTTAATGAGGGACCACTGAGGGAGAAGCTCGATGAGCGACCATAGATATAGAGGCTCTATAATTAATTAATGAAATGAATAGTGAGATTAATATAATATCAAACTCATCTTTGTCTTTTATTATAAAAAGCTTTTCAGACTGTTCTTCAAACAGCTTGATGAGGGACCACCAAAGGAGAGGCTCGATAGGGGACTACAAATATAGAGGCTCGATGAAGGACCACTGAGGAAGAAGGAATTAGTGCTGTATTGCTAAGGTTATTGCCTATGCTATCATATCGAAGCTTCTACACCCTCAAACCTGCACTTTTTTAAAGGGCCATTAGCCCTTTACCCTAATCTATCACATATGGTTGAGGGATCACTGAGGAAGAAGAAAATCAGAAAAATCCTAACCTCAACCCTTACCCTCTTCAAACCTTATGCTGCAGAATCTATCTCTTCATCTCCATCTCTCCATCTCCTCAGAACCCTAATCTATCCCAGGCTTAACGATATGGATGATATGTCATACATATAACGTGGCACATCAATTAGCAGGTTGACATCTTATTTCCACGTCATCATCATAACGGCAAAATTTGACATCGGTTGATGGCAGACCAATATTGCAATGAAATGATAGTACATATACTTGATTGAAAAATTAAACGTTATGCTAAAATTGAAAATTCTCAAAAAATATAAGATTTTTTAGGTAATTAATCCTTTAAAATATGCTAAGACATCAATAGAAAAATGGATTCTAATGTTGATGAAATATGAGAGAAAAATGGATTAACAAGATTTAATGATTTTAAAAATAAAAAAGATATCTTAAAATATTTGAATCCTAAAATTTTAACTAAAAAAAGGACAAAGTTTCATTATAATTATTTTTTATGCTAAATTAAAGTTGTAAAATCTAAAATTTTGGTTAGATATGAATTGTAAATAGTTTATGTATATAAGGAAGTGCACTAGGGTTGTATATTTCATATGAAAGAAGAACTCTTTTTTTCACGTAAATCCATGATTCGATTGTCTATGCTAGTTTTCTAAGAGCTATGTAGGTGGATGAATGATGAAGTTTGAAGTATTTTTAGATCTATATAATGGTTGATCCAATGGTGGATTTGTGTGCAAGAAGGTGAATCCTTTTTTCTCATGAAAGAAAGAATCCATTCTCATCAAGAAAAATCCTAAATAGAAAATTTTATATTTGCTATAAGGATTCCCCATACAAAACCATCCTAGTCTATGCCTTGACTATTGTTATATTTCAAATGAATAAGAATTCAATATCAAGGGCAGCATATGTAACAAACTGAGAGCCACTTCGATAAGATTTAATAATATATTAAACTGATTTAGGATCTACTTGGATAATCTAGCATAATTTGTGCTAAATTTTTTCTAGATTTTTGGACTGCCAAGTCTATTTGAGCATACTCCATATCAACCTAACATTTTTTCAGCTCGAATCCTGCAAATCACAGGGCTCACAAGAGGGAGTAATGCAGTTGTATCGTTCACATAAAAGAAGAATTTATCTTCCTTTGCACCCATCCACCATTGGATCATATACTACTCACTTTGAGATTTGTTCAACTAACGAACGATGCAGTCCGAATTGCTTTGAGGTTGCGTTTGGTAGCTGGCAAGCTATCCAGATTGCTGAAAATTTAATGTGGTTATCTGAATTACCACGTTTGTTATGCTTTTTGAATTAGTAATCCAAATTATCTTTGCAATCCAGATTACTTCTCATGAGGTAATCCAGATTACCAAGGAGGGTGGCTATCCAAATTACCACCACTTTGGTAATCTTGTAATAAAATTTCTGGATATAATTACTCTCCGATAGCCGCCTCTCCTCTTTCGCTCTCTCGCACTCCTCGCACACTGTCAGCTGCTCTGGCACCACCGCCCTCCTTGCAGCGGCGTCACACGCGTGCAATGGCGACGAAGTCAAGGAACTCATCGATGGGATCTTGCGGCGGACCTCCGATGAGGCATAGGCCTTCTTGTGGCAGATGAGAGAGAAGAAGATTTGGTGAGGAGCGATCCCCATCGATGTTGACCTCCCACTCCCCATCGAAGGCGGGTGGACCGCGACGGTGCCGATGTTGACGTCCCACTCCCCGTCGAAGAACACGATGGGGAAGGAAGAGGCGGCGATGGCAGCAGCCGGCAGCTCCATCATCTCACTTGTGAGATCGCAGAGAACTCTGGCACTGATGCGATGGACCAGTGGGATGGGTAAGGCGGCAATGGAGGCGGCCGCGTGGGCGCAGGGTGCAGGTTCGTCAGGGGTCAGAGCGCGGATGGATGAGGGCGACGATGGAGGCGGCCGCAGAGGGCATAGGATGTGAGTTCGTCGGACAATCGGAGAGCGGTGTCGGAGGCGCAACGGGCGGGTGCCGCTAAGGGTAGGGTGTGCGGAGCAGCCGGGGCTGCCAAGGGTGGGGGAGGGGGTTGGGTGTGGCGTGCGGGAGAAGGAGAAGGAAGAAAAAAATAATAATAATAATAATAAATATTAAAAAATAATAATTTTTTAAATAATAATAATAATAATAAATATTAAAAATATATGTGTATCATTGTTCTATTAAATATATATTAAAATACTAAATTAATAATTTGATTTAAAAATATTTTAAAATTAATATTATATTACTAATAATTAGATTGGTATATTAAAATATCAATTAAAATTTTTAATAATTTTATTAAAAATATTATCTTTATATATTAAATATAATAATTAATATTACTGATAACCTATGTTACTGCTAACCCATGTTTCCGACAATCCAGATCGTCTGGTGACGTACCAAACGCCACTTGAGAGCTGTCCAATGGCAGATGGGCGTGAAGGGTCCGCGGGCTTCCCAAACCTCCAATCCCATCGATGCCCATGGTTTCTCCAGGGTCGCCAGTCTCCTGATCACGACCGTCGAATCCCCCAGAAAAATCTGCGATTGGACCGGTAGCGGAAACCCGCCAGCGGGCTGCGGTCTCCGACCCCGGACGAGGCGAGAAATCCCGAATCCGACTCGAGACATGGCATCGCTGCCGTCCGCCGCGGCCGCACCCACCCGAATTGAGCGGCCTTCCCGCTGCCCGTTGCTGCTGGCCACCTCCCAGTGAGCTTATCCGCTGCCGGCTTCTTCTTCCGAGCTTTCTTTTTGATTTTTTTTTAAATTCTTTCTTAAACCGTTCCCTTGTTCATGCTCGTACTTAAGGAAAACCTAACTATTTACTATTAGTTTTTATGTTGATGCAGTTATGTATATAGGCTGGATATCTTTCTATCTATCTAATATTTCTTTTGATTAATCTCGACATTTGAACTTGTGGTTTTATGTAGGTTGCTTCAGCAATTGGTCGTCAATGCGTCCTCTCCGGCTTGGCTGTGGATTTCAACCACCAAATTTGTGGGTTAAATCTTTGGATTTCTGGAAATCTAAAGCATCAAAAGAACATTAAGAGACATGGATGGGCAATGAAGATCAAAAAGCTTGAAGTTAATGGAAAAGACGAGCTGGAAATCGAATCATCATCATCATCTGAAAGGAAGCCTATCGACAACGCGCAGCTGCTGCGTGGTCAGTAATGCTAAGAAGTCATGAACAACTAAATATTTTGGCATGCTAATTCATTTCATCTCATTGGATTTACTAAAATCTTCTTTTAGCTGATTTCAACAATTTTGCAAATTTGTTGTATCCCTTGAAGAATATTTAGTCACATAATAGCAATCTTCTATTAGAAGAAAGATGTAATTTATGATTATTTTTTGATCAAAATTAACATTTGAGTTGTTATACGTATCCGAGCCACAAATTTTTTAATTAAAAATATTAGTATACCGTTGAATTGATCATTCGGGGTCATGTGGTAGTTGAAACAGTTATTGTCACGCCGGACCCAAGATCATGGCCAGAGGTTGCTGCAACCATCACATACTCGTGGAGTACAATCCCAACAAGTATGTAAGATATCTTATCACAATATCAAATGCATCATAGTGGAGATAATTTAAATAACTAAAATCCAAAACTCGGTTTACTGACAGATCCAATTCATAATTAAAATTTGAAAGTCTTATATCAAATGAACGTTAAATAATAGTTCTATAAATATGGTAATAAATTCAAATTTAAATTATATTGATGCTGTCAAATCTCGCTGCTAATCTCACCCCCAAACAGTACTCGCATCCGTAATTAAGCATCTGAATCTGAAAAAAAAAGAAAATAATGAGCTTTACAGCCCAACAAGTAATGAATGCTTTGACTAGATAACTCATATGATAATATAAGATGCGACAGTCGAAATACAATTTATTATTAATTAGTGCACCAACATAATCAAATTCATTTTCAAAACATGAATTCAGTAATGCTAGTATCTTTTAAATATTCATACGTATAATCATATATTTAATTTCGAAACCAATTATATTCAATAATCTGATTCAAAACATATTCTGTTCAACTCATCATCCTTTAAATATGACCACACTTATATATTATGGTGGGCCGGAATACTATACTTATACTCTATGATGGGGTCGAAGTACCACACTTATATCCTATGGCGGAGTTGAAATGCTATACTTATACCTAGTGGTAGGGTTGGAGTACCACACTTATATTCTGTGGTAGGATTAGAAATAGAATCATGAGCTCAATAATAGCCAGAGTGCCAATGCATAACCCTCAATTGGCAGAGTTCAAAACATAGTCAGATTGTGAGTTCAAATACAATTCGTATCAAAATTTTTTTCACAAAATAACAAATCATAATCAAATCAAAATATATATATATAATATTAGATCAGTAAACAATTATAGTAATAGTCCAAGAAATAATATTTCTAAATTTCATATTAATATTCATTCAAAACATATTTTTGTAAGATTCACATAAATCAATTAGCAATCTATTCGATGTTTAAAATAATGTCATATAAATGACAAATCTAGAGAAGATGGATCATTACTTACCTCACACGTACTCCAATCAGTCCAATAATTCTAAATTTTTTTTCAAAATGAATAGATCATATCACAATATCCCACTATTGGATATCTTCTTGTCAAGATGACTATACTCCCATACAGAATCGATTTCAATAATCCGAAAGGATATGGTTAATTATAGGAAGATAAGATTGACAGTAGTCACATTCAATAGTCTAGGTCGGTCCGGTTATCATAACTTTATTCTATCAAGATCAAATTGGGATATTGGTGGTCGATGGCGATAATTGGTGCCAAAAAAATCAACAAAAGCCGACGGAAAATAGGAGAAATTGATGTCGGAACAGGGCCTTTCTTCCCAACCAAAATCCGGCGATAGCCGGTTGGAATAAGGGCTGCAATGGCTGAGAAAGATAGGAAAAGAAGTCCACTAAGGGTTCTCAACCTCGTAGATGACTTCTTGATGATGCTTGACCATGATTTCCGATGAGCTTGGTGATGGTCATCTGCGAAGAAGAAGAAGAGAAAGGATGGGATTGCCGGTGATCTCTGGTGACCCAAGTATGGAATCCTTATAGGGGAGGATGGAGCTCGTTAAATAGAGTGGAGGGGCTTCTTGGGCTAGGATGTCACAGTTATCATCATAATTTAGAAAATTATGCTACGTAATTGTTCACTCCTACAAAATAGCACGAAGGTTGAGAAAGCTCTTATAGTATTTTGTTCTTAGTATGTCATCTTGTGGGAACTCTGACTTTAATTAATAGAATGCTGTTGCACAAAATCTAACAGAGAAAGATGGCTCAATGCAAGAACAGTCACTTCATGAACATGGACTCCAACATTTGAGATAATAGTCTTAACACCATAGATTATTAATGGTAGGAAAAGTTAAGCATGTCATTCTAATAACAGTCCAATGCAATGATGTAAAGTGTAAATGATGCTCTTGTCCAATTAGTTTGGGATGCTTGTATGTCTGCAAATTTTAACCTGTGATAGCAACCTGAAACTCAAATGCTAGAAATGGCAATAAAAGAGGAGCAGATTAGTGGAATTAATATGAGTTTTGAAGATCCATAATTGCAAGGACACTTAAAACAGTTTTCTAAAGTTGGCATTTGGTGCAAAGAATCCTTCTTTGCCGTTCATTTTCATCAGGCAAGGTCATGTCCTAGGTCAAATAGTTGATTCATATCCTTTGCTAAACTTCTGAAAATTGGATTTGGAAATTAATGCAATTTCATGGATGAATCTCTCGAACTTTCATCTCTTTACATCTCCCCTGAATGACAGACTTTTGGGTCTTTCTGAGAATTTATTTGCTGTTAGGCATTGACATAGTTTCAACTCTGGCAGGTTGGGTCGGAATGATGGCAAACCCTAACCAGGCCCAACCTCTATATTGCTTAACCCTAACCTAACCAACCCAGCCTCAGGGTGGGATTTCTTTAACCCTACCCAACCTAGTCCCATTGTAATCTAAATCCAGGTTGGTTGGGCTGGTCAGGTTATGGTATGTTAATTAGATTCAATTGGGTTAAGTAGAAATTTTAATATAGAGGAAGTGTTTGAAACATTTTTATTGAATTGAGGGGGTGTTTGGTTCACAACCGGAATCAAAATGGGAATGGAAATCGGAATCGGAATGGCCAAATCTTTTGAAGTGTTTGGTTCATGACCGGAATCGGAATCGGAATTGAAATTGGAATGAAAAATTAA
>KE504789.1:1058306-1079381 GCA_000441515.1 Elaeis oleifera | reverse complement strand
CGGAATCAAAATGGGACTCCTCCCAACCAAACGGTTGGAATGGGAGTCACCCATTCCGATTCCGATTTCGATTCCAGAACTCCACTCCTCCCAACCAAACGCCCTCTGACTTTTTTTGAAATGAGGCCTCAGTCGTTCATAAATTGTAATGGTACACTTACATATAATTGATAATTAAAAAATAATTATCTAAATATATAAGTATTCTATATGAAATATAAATATAAATTATTTATTTGTTTATATATTGTGTTAGGTTGGGTTAGGTTAGATTTGGGCATGTTGAAAGTCAACTCTAGCCCATTTCTGCTCAAGGCCAGGTTGGGATTTTTGAGCACAAACCCATAAAAAGCTCACCCTAACCCTACCTAAATGAGCGGGTTGGGCAGGCAGGAATGTGTTGATCCCAACCCAAGTTGCATCCCTAGAAACAGTTAAGTTTGTTTGGTCATTTGCAGCAAAGGTTAGATACGACCTTTAAAAGGAACATAGAGTGAAGAAGGTTGGAAGGTGGAGGTGGGGATGACAATGGGAGTGGTTTTTAACATCAAGGTCAGGTGAATCTATGACTGAAGAATTGCTTGTTTAATATGTTTAGAAGAAATACAAATATTCTTGTAGTGATGCAAGGCTGTTCACCAAAAACAAATGGTGGAATGAGGCATGTTTATGGAAAGAGGTCGGTGCTTTAATTTTGAAACATGCACAAGGTAGTGAGTCTAGTGACCAGAATATCCATGTGTTTAAGTTTCGATAGAATATTGTTGGCCATATTTGCATGTATAAACATTCCATGGCATGTGGATGACAACAAACTTCCATATTATTCAGCCTTAATTTGTGTTTGGGTTGTTATTTCTATAGGTTGCTCATATTGATTCTTGGCATCGTAATCATATAAATGTTATGCTTGCATATGGCAATTCTTGTTTTTTATAGTTCTGATGTAACTATGGAATATTTGTGCGTTGTGTTTGTGTGTATTCTTTGTCAGTGACATACTATGTCCTCTCTCTCAATGTTTTCTCAATGGTCTCTGTGTAATATGCAGATTTAATCGAGGAAACAACATCATCAAAATCTGAAGCCACAGAAAGTCCATCCCTTAATGATCAACCTGTTATACATAAAGATCTTGATTATCCCAAAGGATCTTCCTCATCTGTGCTACAGACAAGTTCCTTTTCTTATGACCATCTAGTTGATAGAGTGCCCTCTCTTTGTATTGCTGTTGTAGGAGCTACTGGTGAACTTGCAAGAACAAGGTCTTTCCAGCATTATTTGCTTTGTATTATAGTGGCTTTCTTCCTGAGGTATGATTTATTTCTAACGTAATGTCAGAATTGGCATTACTTCTTGATGTCTTCTGAACTTACACTTTCTACTCCGGTTTCTTTTAATATTTAGAGTATATTTTGTTGTTTGGACATTGTCTAAGTTTATCCTGTCCAACTGATCTTAAACTTTGCTCTAGCATAAAGTGATGCCACATGCAATTAACAAGACTTAAACAGAATACTGCTTGTAGTCTTACCGTAAGGCTGATCAATACATATAAGAAGACTGTCCAGAATTTCCAGAATATTCGCACAACATTTTACTTCCTTATCAATAATTCAGAAATGAATTATATTTAAGCACTAGAATTAAGTACTAATGCAATTGAGGTTAAGCTGTTTGGCATTTTTGGTTGAGTATATGACAAATGTATCATGTGTGATGATTTCCTTCGAAATGCAGGAAAGGTAGTTATACTTTACATGTAGTGGATATCAGAAGTTATGCATGAATAAGTTTCTATATGCACCATTCAGAAGACCAGGGAGCATACCTGGCCTTCATAAAGAACTTGTAATAACCATTTTAGTCTAAAAGCTTGACTTCCTCTATTCCATTACAATAAATCTGAAGTGCCAATGATTGTGCTCCAAACATAGTATCTGTTACCCCTGATAACCATCTTTATATGGAAAATCATCCTCTGTTCGTTGTGGAGCAAACTAGATTCCTAACATCAGAGCTTATTGCAGGTTCTTGTTGTAAAAGCAGAGGTTTTACGGGCCTGAAGGAGGGCTTGTTGACCATTGATCAACTCCATGGCATCTATTAGAACAGAAAACTATAGGCTTTAAGCCTCAGTGGAAATTATACAGAAGTAGTTAGTCACCTTTAGTTTTTAAGTTAAAGCTCTGGTTTTCTCTCAATTGACCTTCATATCTTAGTACAAAGCATTAAGCTACTTTATTAATGGACTTAGTGTGTGCTCTCGAAACTTTGATTCATGTTTTTCAGGATTGGTCTCTTCTTTTGGCCTTCCAATAATTCTTGTTCCCTCTTCTTACTTAGGCCTCATGATATTTCTTGCATTCCATTGCTAGCTTAATCATCGTACCATGAGTTAATCATTATTAGTGCAGTCATCTCATTTTCTAGCCAACATGGATAACATTGTTGTATTGTTCCACTCAACAGCACATTTTACTCCTATGCTCCACTGTAACATCATTACTTACCTAGTTTTGCCACTACGTTAAGAATCACACCTCTGCATTTACCCTCCTTATTACCCAACTTCCTAATATGTTCTTCCTTCTTTGTTCTACTTGGTAGAGGGACTGATGCCAATTCAAGGCACAAAGAATCCATGAATCATGGTGTGGAATGTCAGAAGCATTGAGAACATGATGAAGCTATATTCATTCTATAGACTGACTGCAAATCCACATTATATATCTTCACTTTATCAGTGCTATAGCTGTCGATGACAGTCTTTTGTTATTGTAAAATAAATCATTAGGCATAAAAGTTTACCATGAAAATTTCAAGTAAGAGGTTAAATGGTAATAGCAAGCACAATCTCATATAATCATTTGGAAGAATGGTCATTATTAGCATTGACATTTCTTTTGTATGCTCATTATACAAAATAAGAAAGAATATGATTAATACCTGCAGAACTTTAATACAGCATGTTTCTACTGACATTTTACAGTAGTCATTTAGAGAGTTTACATTACAGTAGATGCCGGTGCTGTGTCAGGGGCATAACTTGCCCACAACTAAATTGACATTAAAGATTTATGGGAGGATTACAGGACTAGATTGATTGGTTGCTGTCCAGTTTCTTAAGGAAAGGTGAAGACAGAATTGACAAGCAATGATTGCAGATGCTGACAAACTTGCACATTTTGATGGAACTTGTACTTCAATTATGACTGCAGGACATTTTAGTCATGCAACTTGCTATTAATTTTCATTACTATATTGAGTTACTGATATCTGATGTGACTTTTATTGAGTTCTGGAGAACAAATCAATATTCTAGTATTCCTGCAGCCTTGTATAGCTTTATTTTGAATTGCCTCTTGGCAAGCTTTTCTGTCTCTTCATATACCTCCTTTCCCTTCCTGTTTGCAGAATGTGGGTATATTTGGCTACTCAAGAAAGCAATTGACAGATGAGGATCTGAGATCCATCATTGCAGGAACTTTGACTTGTCGAGTTGATCACCAGTATGGTTTCCTGATACATTATAAATTCATTGCTTTTGTTTTGCACTGATAATCTCACACTATATGATGTTTAATTTAATTAACAGGATTTCTTATTGAAATTAAGATGATTTTATCAATTGCAACCTCCTTTTCGGTATTCTATCTTGGAAAATTACCTCTTATGTCCTGTTTCTGATTATTTTTTTACAGTGTCAGCATGGAGTATTTATAGTTTTGTAAGTGTCAGCATGGAATAATTGAGATGGGCATGGAACATGTCTAACTTCTTTACATAAATTTTAAACTTTCTTGAGAGAGGGCCTTGGCACAGCAGTAAGGTTGATTTGGGTGTCATGGGTTCGAAAATGGAAATAGCCTCTCTGCATGCAAGGATAAGCTGCATACATTTGACTCTCTATAGACACTAGAGTCGTGGAAGCCCATGTGCAAGAACACCTTTATAACATATCAAATTTAACAGTCGGATACATAAAATTTGATTGTTCCTCTGAGTAATTCTTATCTGATATTAATCATGGTTTATAACTTATGTGGAATTTTATCTACTCTAATTAGAATAGTAACCTGTAAAATATCATATCAAGGGCCATTCAAGTTTTCTTTTTCCTTTCTTATTTGGTTGTTTAACTCAAAAAGTGGTAAGGTTGCTTGATTTTGACTTCGGTGTCAGTGGTTTGAAACATGGAAGCAGCCTCTGTGCACATGAGGGTAGAGGTGGTAATGTGTAACCATTTAACCTATTTAACTTGTTTCAACCCATTGTAAATTTGGTTGAGTTACTTGTTTAATAAAACATCATGTTTCGATCTGGATTTTGACTCATTTAATCAACAGGTCATGTTCGGGTTGGCCAATTTTTTATCTATCTTGTATCCAACTTGACCCATGTCTAGTCTGACCCGACCTAATTGCCATCATTAAGGCTGCATATGTATGACCCTTCCTAGACACTGCATTGGTGGGAGCCTTGTGCACTGGGATGTCCTTCTTATTCAGTTGTTTAACTCAACATGATCAAGTAGCTGGGAGGATTTTACCAAGAATATAAATTTAAATTTACAGTGAAAACTGTGGGGACAAATTGGATGCCTTTCTCAGTAGAACATACCATATAAATGGTGGATATAACAACAGAGATGGAATGGCAAAACTGGACTCCCGGATGAAGCAGATTGAGGTAAGTTTTAATGCCTCATGTTCTTGGGCACTGTGACCACACATTTATCATTGCTCATGTTGAACAAAACCAAAATTTCAGTTTCCTTGTACAAAAGTTTCTAAGTTACTAGAGATGCCACTAATCTAATGTAGAAATGGCTACAAATGGCAAATAATTCATGTTTCACAGGGTGACCATGAAGCAAACAGGATATTTACCTTCAGTTCCCCAAGAAGCACTTCTTGATGTGGCATCTTCACTTGCTGCTGGTGCCCAAACAAAAGAGGCTGGAACAGAATAATAATCGAGAAGCCCTTTGGCTTTGATGCATTTTCTTCATACCAGCTGACACAGTCTCTTCTATCCAAGTTTGAAGAGAAGCAAATCTATAGGTGCATATTTATTTATCTATATATATAGATAATTAGATATACATAAGCTTAGATGTATGATTAGATTTGCTTTTATTTATTTGGTAATCAAAGTTGTATGGTGTCTCATGTCATTTATTATATTTACTTTGTTTACCTGGCTACTTTGAACTGAAGTACTGTTAAGGTGTAGTAATACCTCCTTCATTTATATTGGTTTCAGGATAGATCATCTTTTGGGGAAGGACCTTATTGAAAATCTTACTGTTTTGAGGTTCTCTAATCTGGTATTTGAGCCATTGTGGAGTCGAATTTACATACGTAATGTGCAAGTATGGTTTGTTCCTTTCTAATGAATTATGTGATAGGCTTTACTTAATGTTGGCTCTCTATTCCTCTTGTTAATGTGTGTTTATAATTTGTTTGCGTGCATAGGTTGTTTTTCTGAAGAATGTGGCATTGAGACACGAGGAAGGTAATGATAGATCATACTATTTTCAGCTATTTGCTTGTAATAGCTAAAAATAAAAATAACCATTATGTGTGATGGCATATATTAAATATCTAATTTTGTTGATTTTTGGTAGGTTGCCCATCCATGCCAAGTTTCAAATGCTTTACACTCTTCACAGTAGACTCCTTTTAATGGAATAATTGTTTCTTTAAAATTGTAGCATGATGTATCATACAAGGAAACGAGGGTATATGATATTCCATGAATTGTTGTTTCCACATTCGATGAGTTCTGTGCATGTGTAAGGGACCTGCACATAATGAGATGTTGGAGTGCCCTCTGATCTCCGATGTTTTTATATCATGTAGTTCTTCAACTGTGTCAGACAAGGCACTGTACCTGCTTACTACTACATCTCCCATTTCCGGATTAAGATCTAATTCCATGGATTGGTATAGCAAGCCAGAATCTCAGCCACTGTAATTGCTACTTGATGGTGGAACTGACTGGGTTATGAATGTCTAAAAAATTATAGTTATACCTTTCATTTCATTTGGACTCCAGTACATTATCTTCTCACCGTTGATGGGGTCATATATAAATGTACCACTACCAACAATTTAGATTGATGGAGGCTTGATCTGATTCTGCAGTGAATTCTCAAAAATTAGTTTGGATAAGTACTGTATCTTTAGTTCAAGGGACCTGATGAATATTTCCTGGAGTCCATGAAGATCTTGTCATGGCATTTGTTCAATACTTTTCTGTTTTGGTAATTACAATTACATGTATATCAAGCTTCATTTTCATATGATACCACAATACTTGCATGTGATCCAGTTTCATATTAAAGTGATAATATTTTGTTGCTCAAAGTTATGGTGGATTCACTCTGATGGATTGTTTATAAATCTAAACATTATTCTATTGCTGTTTGCCCTATCTTTATGAAGCAAGTTGTCGATCATCTTTTTTTGATAGATACTTTGGTGGCTATGGGATTATCCGAGACATAATTCACAGTCACATACTCCAGACAATTGCCTTATTGCAATGGAACCACCTGTGAGTCTTGATGGGGAAGATATTCGAAATGAGAAGGTAATATGCCTTTCTTGCAGTGTGATTACTGCCATAACTATTTCACTTCTTGACTTGATGATGCACTCTTATGCAGGTCAAGGTGCTTAGATCAATTCGGAAATTGGACCTTGATGATGTTGTTCTTGGGCAGCATAAAGCTAGTGCAGGCAAGGCTGATGGTTATATGAACTCTCTGACACCGACATTCTTTGCTGCTGCTCTGTACATTGACAATGCTCGTTGGGATGGTGTGCCATTTTAATCAAAGCTGGGATGGGACTCATTAAACACAGGTTGGATGAGACGCTCTGTTTGCACTACTATTTCTGTATGTCATGCGTATGTTTTCTGTCACATTCTGAAATGCATAAAAATGCATGAATGAATTTTGAAAAATGTTTTAGGAAAAGGAAAAAGCAACTCAGCTTTGTGCTTCAACTACTTCATGCATTAACTCTTTTTTCCTTTTCTACTTTGCACATGGAGATTCATCACGTAATGAAATTTAAAGCAGCTAAACTACATTTATATGTTAAGATGGAAAAGCTGACCAACTTGTGGAGTATGCTTATTGTGTGGACTTCTGCACTCATATTTGTATGCAAGGATCTGACACCGACTGCTATAAGATATATTTTTTAAAATAGCAACTCTAATCAATACTTGCTTGTCCTTGTCCAGTCATGCAATGAATTATGGTGCATGCTTACACAGCTCCGCACAAAGTTATATATCTTCATGCAAACCACTATTGATTGCAAGTTACTAAGTGAAATCAGCTAGGAACCTTATTACTTACATGCAATGACAAACTAAAGCATGGTAGTGGGTGCAAATCATGGTTCATCTTATTCCTGGAAGAAGGATGCTCCAGTCACTTTTTTCAATCTAAAGCATACACACCTGCTTAGAACATAGAAGCAAACTGCAAAACCTTGTTGGATCAATTATCTTCACTAATGTCTGGATATTTAATTGCCTTTGGAACTTTCCGTTCTAAGTTCTAACAGATAATTCGTCATATTCTTGGTTATTTATCGACTCTATATTTCTCATGCCTTTTCATTAAATATTGGTTGGCCTCCTTTAGAAGAATATAATGGTTTATTGCAGTTTTAGTTAATTCTCATTTCTCCCTTAATGCTTATATATATTCATCATCATATTAACGCCTTCATACCAATTATGATTCTCTGATTTCCTCAAGGGTTGAGATACGTATCCAGTTTCATCACGTCCCTGGCAATATATATCGTGAACGCATTGGCCAAAATATTGACCTTGCCACAAATGAACTTATCCTACGTGATCACCCTGATGAAGCCATTCTCATGAAGGTCAACAACAAGGTTCCTGGGCTTGGCTTGCAGCTAGATGCTTCAGAACTAAACTTGCTTTACAGGGATAAGTATGGTTAAATGACATTAGTCTGTATTTCTAAAGTTGTGTTTACCCATGGACCTACAATGGAATGGATGTGGATTTTGTAGGTACAATGTTGAAGTGCCAGATTCTTATGAACACCTCCTTTTGGATGTGATTGATGGAGACAACCATCTTTTCATGAGGAGTGATGAACTGGCAGCCGCATGGAATATACTTACTCCAATTCTTCGCGAAATTGATGAAATAAGTAGCACCTGAGCTCTATGAGTTTGGGGGTAGAGGGCCTATTGGTGCCTACTATCTTGGTGCTAAGCATGGAGTTCGCTGGGCTGATGATTAGTATTAGCATATTTGCTGTAGTATTGGCGAATGTGTTTCGGAGGAAAACCTATTGCCAACATGAAATTACTCTCGTGCAAGTGTTCTTTCAATGTGAGATCAATAGACCATTTGTCTCACCCAAAGATGTAAATACACTCCTTGTTTTGTACAATGTAAATGACATAATTTGATCAAAAGATTATGAATAAACATAGCATACATCCTGTACTTTCGTTCCAACATCTGAAACTAAATATAGTATTTCTTTACTATCAATAATCAAATATGGAGTACAATTTATGCCAGTTAGACATCCATACATGTTACATTCTTGTGATTGAATAAATTCTAAATTGTCTGTGGAATTCTTATGCTTCTTAATTAAGAGCATGCATAAGACTGCAGAACCTCAGTTTAGTTCCAAGTTAAGAAACCTTGATATATGCCAAAAAAAAAAAAAAACAATACACTGGAAATATGATCTCATGCCAAACATCCTCTTGAGTACATCCACCATGTATTGAAGCCATTATAGATAGCGAGCGTGAACTTGGACAGATGGCAGTAAGGTACCTGAGTAGGAGAGGGAGAAAATTTTGATTTTGGAATAAGGTGAAATGTAAAACCTGGCTATAAAGAAAGATTATAGGGTATGGATTTACAAAGAGGCATCTTACTTGCATATCTGGAGTATAGTGACATATCTGCAAATTATCACAATCAGTGCATCTTAAAAAATTTAGAGACCTTATAAGGAGCATTTTGTTTTCAGTAATTTTTATCTGTTAATTTAGTTGCTTTGGAGCATCGTTATATTCAATTTTGATAAACTGCTACTAAGCTCGCCTTATCCAGATTATGTAAATCTGGATCTTAATCAATATGCTGACAGCAGTGAAGAGTATAATATGCCTGCTCAGCCTCCATGGAGCATTTGCCCATCAATCTTAGAAACCCTGCAAATTCGAAGTATTTTGTATGTTCCAAAACAACAAATCAAGCAACCTACTGCTTAAAGTGCACATGAAATGTTTAACAAAGTCTAGTTTTATGACAGGATTCTGTCTCTAATTTATGGTTATTTCCTTGTGTGGATATCAATGTTTTTCAGGAACCTCCATTAGTCAATAGCATTTACAATTGAACTAAATTTGCCTGCTTTTATTAACACTAGTTACTGTTTAGCTCTTCCACCCCAGTTCACCACAGCACTGTGCATACAAAGGTTTTGTGAAGTGAAATCACATGGTGCTCAGAGATTTTTAGAGCCACAGCAGTATTTACTGATAATCTCTTTTCGCAAAACTGGCTAGATGGTTGGCTGCTTTAATCCTGAATTAACCAAAAGTTTGTTTGTTAGGTATATCTGCTTTGAATGTTTTTAATCGATAAGGCAGCTGGACAGTACTAAAAGCTTACATATGATGTCAGGCTTCCTAAGATCTTAAATTTAGTTGATGTATTTTTATAAACTATGGTGCGGAGATTTTTCTGAAGAAAAACTAAAAGAAGCTTGCTTACTCTT
The DNA here is from genome assembly GCA_000441515.1 of Elaeis oleifera. Taxonomy (NCBI): domain Eukaryota; kingdom Viridiplantae; phylum Streptophyta; class Magnoliopsida; order Arecales; family Arecaceae; genus Elaeis; species Elaeis oleifera. The sequence continues at coordinate 1,069,567 of KE504789.1, read as the reverse complement.
GAGAGTGACGGGGAACCAACTCCTTGCCAGGCAAAGAAAATAAACATTTCCTAGTGGGAGATATGATCACCTTTTGAGAAACAAGACAATCCAAGTGATGCTAATTCCTCTAAACTTGATTTTGAAGATAAATGCATATAAATATATGCAGATGGCTCCACTTACTTCCTCAGTGATTCTAATTGATCCTCCTCCATTTTGTCTCCATTCTACAGCTTCTGGATGAATGCAATGTCTCTCATGCCACTTGCAGGTTAGAATATAATCGTGAACTTACATCAGATTAGATGCTATAAAAACAAGAGCTATTAAATTATTCACCGCCTTTATCTATCACTTTCTTTATATATCAATCGCTATATTAATAATCAAAAAGAGGGGCTAGATTGTTGGTATATAAATTGTTATTTAGTACTAGTAATTTACTTTAAATAGGATTTCTGAACATTAAACCATTCCGATACTCTATACAGACATTCACATCAAGTTTTGTTTATTACACACATCGTTTTGACCCAAACCTTTATTCCAGAATTTCTGCATGATATTTTAATTCATGGTTCTCAATCCCAATGAAACAGTTCTGAGAGCAACTACTACAAGCATATTTAGGACTGCTGCCTCTTTCTTTCTAAAATCACAAACCTCTTCTAGTGAGTTAAATTTAGATCCGACAAAGTATAAAATGTGACTAAGGAAACAATCAAGGCAAGTGAGATGAATCTCGGCTGTGAAGCTGGTATAATGGCTGAGTCTTTACCAGGGTGAAGTTGTGAAGGGCCTTGTATCTGGCTTGTCAGTCCTGCTTTTGATAGAACTTTCAGTGGGTGAATTGGAATCCAGGTTGATGATAATGAGGTTATTATCTCATATTTTTGTAATAATTAATATTGCTTATAGAATAAACAGAAGATTTGACAATTGATAGTAATTTGAAGTTAAAATTGATGCCACAAGCAATCTAATAGCCAAAGACCATCCATTGAGATATGATCAACAGAATTTGCTTATGCTTGGTAATAGCTAGTTTAGGTAAAGAAAATAAAATGGGGAAAAAGACCTAGAGAACAAAATTGCTACAAGCTTCACTCTGATGCCAAGATGATAGGAACCCAATTCCGATTAATGGTATTTTCAGTAAAAAATAGAGAGAAACAGAAGAAAAGTAGGTGAAAGATTGCTTGACCACTTTGTGGGATCATGACCTCTAGCAAATTTTATTAATCCATTGGGCTCACATATTTAGACCCTAAAACAAAGAAATAATTCTAAGTAGAAAAATAATTAGAAAATAAATTAAAAAGGAGAAAAGTAGGGATGTAGAAATTAGAGTGTTTCCTAATTAGAATATCATTGCCCTCCAACAGAGATATAAGTACTAGCCAAGTAAATAATTTTGAGAAGTAAGAAAATCATTGCAGGACAAGTTTTATTATGTAAATATGTCTGGATTTTGAAATGGAAATTAAGTTTGGTATTCATGATATTATGCTGCTTTAGTTAAGTATTTGCTGGTTTTGAAAGTCTCTATTTTGCTATAGTATACCCACATTTAGTCAAAAATATTGATGGAAAACACTATGGAATATGGACATTCTGTAGCCCGATGTTGTGCCCTTGGGACTTCATATAGTGTATTCCTTTCACAACGATAACAAAGTCCCATTAAGGGTTGATTGGAGAATTATATGGTCCACTCCTGCAATTGTGGTTTAGTATGCTAACAATTGATCCTTCACCTTTTTTATTTCTTTGGTAGTTTTTATGCCTTTTGCCTGATAGAAAGAGCATGCTTATAATTGAAGTTCTGATAACAAAAGATAAGCTTAAATAAAAAAGGTGGAGAGGTCATGAAATGTCCATGGCTATGACCATATTCAAGAAAAGCACTAATATCTCAAGCACTTCTCTACTATTCGTATGGTCATGACAATACATGATCTCCCCTGGACACAGGAGAGGTGAAGAGGAGATTGGAGGTTTTACATGACGGTTGGCAGACTATCAACGTAAAATGAAAGCATACAATATAACTAGGAGGAATAAGCACATTGCATGAACATTATAACAAGAGAGAGATCATTCCTTGTTATTTCAAGGTTGAATCCTGAGAACTCTCTCCCAATTTTGATGGTCTGGCTTCACTCCCCGGACTATATGTCCCTCTTCCACTGAGACGAGGACTTCGCTCTTGTCGCAATTCAGCTATCCGGGGGCTATATGCTTTCTCTGAAAACTGGGGACTGTGAAGGCCTCTTAAATCAGTGGCTGGTGTTCCATTAGAACTAGTGACTTTAGGACTGTAAATGTGCTTAATTTCACCACGGCTTCTGGTGACCATCTCATCTAGAATTTCTGCACTCTCCGCGGATGAATGCCTAATACCTGTATCAACCTCCTGCAAAATAATGAAGATATAATCAGTAGTTACAAGTTAGATATTGTTCTTGACAACATAATATGAGCAAGGGAAGTTACCGCCGCCACATTAAATGCTAAAGCAGGTGACTCTTCATACTCTGCTGCATCTAAATCTGTAAGGTGTAAGCCTTTGAAAATTTGGGCAGAACATATTGCCTCACAGGAATTAGAAGCATGATGAGTAGGGGAAAGAGGACACCAGCTATGGGAATCCATGTTATTCCAAAACACATAAGCAAGTAAGTGGTCTGGAAAATAGTATAAATTGTGATCGTCTTAAAAGGCACAGTCTCTACAAAGGTGGCATGGTATTCTTCGAGAACCCTGTGTATGATAAAGTTTGTCAGTATTTGCCACTCAAAGTGCAGATAATTCTAGAGCGAAAGAGTATCTAATTGGGGTATATGTGGGCAGACTAACTGCAGACTTACTTGTATCTCCTGCTTGGAGCAGTGAAGAGCAGCAGAATCCTTTCCCAGAATTGGTTACCGGGTAAGCTCTCAATGGCCATGAAGGCAAAGTAACCCCAGAGAACTGATGTTGGAATCTTTTAAGAAATGGCATGGCTGCAACACAGCCTCCAACCATCATAGCTTGCAGCAAGTTGCTTAAACGCTGTTCTTTAACCTCAACAGGTATAAGATCATCAATTTCCTTTCCACATCGAATATGGATTCGTCAACCGGAGCATCAATATGTCCCATACTTGAAACCATCTGGACAGTTGAGTCTTTTAGTTCCTTTAATCCCTGCATGAACAATTTATACATGTAAGGTTCGGAAGAGAGAGCTTTATAATTAATGGTTGCAAATCGAGGCAAGCTGATACCTGAGAAGATTGTGCTTGGTAGATTAATGGGGTTTGCATTTGCTGATAAGCTTCTTGCATATTTCCGTATAGTTGTCCCAGGCTTGAGTTCTGATGGATGCTTTTCCGTGCAGTGGCTACTAATCTATTACGAAGAAGCTGCAGAAAAATGCAGGAGAAAATTAACAAACCCACTGCATTAAAGGATGCTCTACCAAGTTAAACATAGGAGGACAAATTGCTAACCTGATGCTTGAGAGTGGCCAAACTCTTAGTATGCATTGGAGATTGTGGGATGACACCATTTGATGGGGGGACTCCAATTAGGCCACATAATAAGGTCTGCATGAAACGGTCAAGAAATGAAACACAGACTTAGAGATCAGTGGCCATTTTAACAAATTGACATGATGGCAAGCAAGTAGTCCATACCAGAAAGCCCAGAAGAAGTAAATCATAATGATAAGATGGTGGTTTCCTCAGATTGAATTCCTTCTGCTGTGATAGTTGAGACGCTACACTGTGGTCGAAATAGTAGAGGACTGCTATCATCGTAGCTGGAATAAAAGCTCCAAGTATGTAGAAAACGGGCACATTCAGCATATCCTGTTGTTTAACAGTAATTACGAGTCATGCTGTTAAAACTTTAGCCAGAAGATCTAACAATTTTTTTTAAAAAAAAACTGCATTATAATTGGAGTTCTAAGTTTTTAAAGCTTCATGATTTACTAGGAAAGTGAGGTTTCGAGAACAAATGTAAGCACTCAGATATGCTTATAATTGGCATTTGTTGAGACAGCTACTTGATGAAAGAAGCTTTACATGCCTTGATGACTGTCCAGTTCTCATAAGCACCAGGTGACCATGGATTTGGGCTGAAAAGGCGTCTCGGTATCCCTCTTGGAACATCACCAGATGGTATATAAGAAACCCCAGTCCAGACAAGAACCATCAGTGGCACGCCATAGTCTGCAATGAAACCTCGTAGCCAACCTGCAAATGTTTATTCTTCTTAGTTTTTCATGTTGAAACTTGCAAAGCCTCAAGAAATCAGGGGCACTCCCAAGCAAGGTACGCCATACTGTACCAACCAGATGGTACAGGAAGTACCATCTCGTATCAGTACCGGACTAGTATATGGTACAGGGAGTGTATCAATACTTTGTACACCGACTCAGCCCCTGTACCTGGCATTCCGACACAGTAACAGGGGGTACCGTTATGGAGCTGGTGCCCGGTATTGAGACGACGTACCTTGCTCCCAAGGGAAAGAATCTAATGGTAGCTGAAAAACTTTGCAACTTCCAAAATGCAAAATAACAACGAAGCTCTGCAAACTTCTTAACATACATGGATGAACTAAAGCATCTATTTGACTATTTAGAATACAACATAGTAAATGAAGCATTTGGCTTGAAATGTCATACATACCGGTTCCATATCGCCATGACCGTGCCTTCCTACTTCTGAGTGCAGTCAGTAGAAGGCCAAAGGACAGAACTAGAGCAAACATTCCATTGGCAAATCTCCAGGATGGAATGAATTCTAACGCATTTGGGTTATCTCTTTTGGGTATGCGAAACTCATCAATAAGCCCCTAAAGAATCCAAAAGACAATATAGTAACAATAAGGTTAACTAGTTCAGAAAAAATCCACCATGATTTATCAACACCAAATTTACATCTAAAAGAGGTCATGCATGAGAACACTTTAGGAAGCTCAAATATTCAGCATGCTTTTTGGAATTTTGGACTTGTAGTGTGGAAGTACAACAGTGCAACAACTTTTTTTTTTCTCTTTTTTTTGATATAGACACTTATCTACTATTGCTTACAAGAGCTATTTCTTATTCTTTTCACTCATGATATAGGAATTTTATCTTGTCTCAGAAGATACTTGTGAGGATTAAATCATGCTTTCATGCACTTGGTCCACTAGTTATCTTCAAAATAATTTTGAAAAAAAGGAAAAGAAGATACTCGATGCCTTACTTTAATAGCTTGTTGCATAAAGAGCATAGCAATCAGAAGACCAAACAGCTCACCAGCTAGCCGAGTAAATCTATTGATCAGGGAGCAAGCACCTAGAATAGCCAGCAAGAACAGCAAGAAGGCTGTCCATACACATACCCTGCCAACCCAACAATATCAAGAAGGAAAGCCAATTTTAACTTGCAAGCAAAAGTCAACCATATGCTTCTATCTAAAACAATTCTCACAAGCTTACCATCCAGTCCATGCCAGAAACAGCTTTGGACCCAAATCTTTTCTATCTTTTGCAAAGTCAAACATAAATGTGTACATAAGCACAGTTGGTTCTGCTACTCCAAGAATCAGCAAAGGCTGACCACCTATAATGGAATGTATAATCCCGCAAAGTGCGGTCGATGCCAATGTTTGAACTGCTGTTAAAATCCCATCTACCAAAATCCACACATAGTTTCAAGGATTAGAAACTTCCACATTGAATGAATTTTTTTCAACATCTAATAGATACAATTCAAGCAGTTGCTTATCATCCAAGTCTACAATATATCCATCTTCAAACTAACTCAAATATATTAATGAGTTAACTGGTTGTATCATAAAGAAACTGACAACTTTTCATACCAGTATTCCTCTCCAATTGTTCTCCAAATGATATGACTGGGATTGCAGATGCAAAGAATATATATGTGGTTGGAGCCAAAATCCTGAGCAGTGGGATTAAATGACATGTTATGGTACATCAATGGTTCAAGCACAGAATAAATTAAGAAATTGAGGAAGAGGATGAATCTAAAATCATCTACACTACATTATTGAAGAAATTAGACAGTGCATGGTTTCAGGGAAGTCAGATATAGCTATAACAAAACTACAGCTAGGCCTATTCAGATCACCAATCAAAACCTGATGCCTGCACGGAAGCCACCAGTCCAATCTTGCTTGTAGCACATCAGTCTTCCTTGGAGGTCATTCTTGATTCCACGAAAAGGTACATAAGTTCCTCCATTGCTCTATTGGTGTTGCAAGAAGGATGAGAGAAAAGAAAGAAAAGAACTTTTCCAGATGGCACCACAATTCCTAGGCTCTAATAGTTAGATAAATATGAAACAATGCAGTTAGAAGAATAGAAATTAGATTACATAAGTTGGGCATCACAACAACCATCCACATTCATGGGGAAAAAGGTACAACTCTTCCAAGAATGCTAACAAACACATGACAACCAGAAGAAAGGACCAGTGGGGGCTCAAAATCCAGATGGAAAGATAGCTTTTTGCCCCAGGAGAATCACTCACAGCCGAAAGGAAGTAACTTTACATGATTTCTCGCCACACAAACATTCTTTGATCACTTGGGTACCACCAACTCCAATACCAACCGAACTATACTATGGCTGATTGGAAGGAGGCACCAGCATGGCATCAACCAATACAAGAGAGGCTAACTCCTCAGACTTCATCAGATTTCTACAACCAACGGAGGCAGAGGAAGTATGAGAAGGCTTGAGAGGGAGGGAGGCTTCAAGTAGTATATAAGGCTGAAAAAAAGGGTTGAGAAGCGAAATGGGTAATTCATGGGGGCATTGTGGTCAACATGGGAGGTTTTGCCCTTTTTTTTCTTTTTGGAAGGTGTGGGGGTTGACAAAAAGTAGGAGCAGAGCTCCACCAACTTCATTCAGGAAATGATGGTTCAAAGACAGCCAGCCATCCAACACAAGATTAAGATAGAGGATTGGTGTTCTAGATTTAAAGAAGCAAGAAGAAGAGAGAAGGCAGGAAGAGATTTTACAGAGATGATAGGCTTCCAAGAAGGGAAGAGTGAGATAGCATCCATGTAAGCATGGAAGCGAGACCTCGACTTAAAAGAGCTATTATTCTTCCCTCCACGGGGAACAGGAAATGGAGATGATTAGAAGAACCATGCTGGTTTAAACTAAACTATTGATTTGCTTTCAACTGATCATGTGCTTAGTTCTCTGATTTAGGGTGGCAAAAATGTTTTACTTTTTCTGTTGTTTAGGGGTTTCGGTGGCTTGCCAGACCATGTCAAGCTGGCTTGATGAAGTAGCACAGAGGCACCAGAGCTAGTGGCTGCTGATTTGCACTTACTTTAAGGAATAAATAATATATTAAAATATCTTCTCGTAGGCCCTACTGGATCTATCATTATCTTTTTAGAGCCAAGGATCGCACCTTCCATCAGAAAAATATAGCTGAGTTCTCTTGTTTTGGGGTATTCATGGAACCCAATCGCTTTATCTAATATAAAATTATTTTACACCAAAAAAAAACACCGTTCCTTTCTATGATGAATGCACCTTGGCACTCTCTCTTGTGCTAAAGAGCTTCATAAATTCTACCAAAAAAAAAAAAGAGCTTCATAAATTCCCGCATCTCGTATTTGCAGTTACATATCCATGCTTCAGAAATAGACTGGCAAGAGCGGCATATCTAAATATATAAAAGAAAAAAGATCAAATATATCAATATATTTACATTTCTTTGATTATGAGGCACCCTAAGGGCCGCTTAAATCAGACATTATGTATGGAACGTATTATGATTTTTTTTTAATTGAAAGGAACGTAATGTGAAATGTGGACTCGCTTTCTCTGAAAGAAATATGAACACAATTTTCAAGAACATGGACATATTATAAAATGACCAAACTTTTTTCTTACCTAACCTCATGTTTTGCAAAGCTAGGGTTGCGGGTTGTGATTTTCTTGGAGCAGGATTAAAAGTTGAAACCGGCTCCTGTGTGGGATGGAGTGCATCATACTGGCCCTCCATCGTACGAACGATTAGCATATAATACATGCGCAGACACAAGCCATACATATATGTGGCATACATTATTTGTTTGCCGTCCATCATATACGATGGATCACCAATGTGATGCATCACATACTGTGGTGCTTCTGTATGATGGACGGTCAGTGTGATGCATCACATATGATGATGCATCTGTATGATGGACAGCCAGCATAGTACATCGCACATTATAGTGGTCTGCAGAAGATGTTAGACGTGTGTTCTTAAAATATCCCTTGCATGCATCTTCTCGATTTATTAGTTAAATCTTCATAGTTTATTTACGCTATCCCTGTAGCAAGTTATATTAGAATAACTCATTTTAATAAATTTAAATTTGTGCATGCACGCCCCTAGATGCTAGAAATGTCATAACATGAATACTATAAAGATGAAAACTATGGTGTGCTGTAAAAGATTATGTTGTACTGATTCTCCTGAAAACGCGCATGTCAGAACATAGAAGTAAACGTTCCCCTTCCCCGGAAATGTCAAAGAAGCTACAGTAGTTGGAGGAGATTTTACTAATCCATCCTTTACCTTATTTGAAATGTTGTATAATATCTCATAGGAAAATTAAGTTCTAGTCCTTAATTTGAATATAATTTCACCAATATCAAGATGAAGCTAGTTTGGATTTGGTGGGCATGCATGATTCAACCCACAACTCAGCGCACTCACACTGTCTCTGTCTGTCTCCAACCATAGTGTTATCTATGTGTAAAACACAAGGGACAAGGAAGAAGGATAGTGTGGTTAATGATTGGTTTACATGAGCTCATAGCCAAGATGTTGAAATCTAATTTAGACCAACTTAGCTTGATCTTGCTATTCTTGGTTTGTGAACACTGGAGCTTTGCCATGATAGTCACACAACTCTCAGCAACCGAAGGTTTTAAATTCAAGTATCAGATCGTGTACTTTCAAGTATTTGGACTTGGATAATTATGATACAAGAATATCTCTCTCTATAAAAAATATTCTTAATCCAAGCATTTGAAAATTCTTAATGTCAAACTCAAGTGATTGACAATTATCATATCTGAATATTGGGCATATGCAACAACTACAAACTTCAGTATACAATAATCTGGATTTTTTTTTCAAAATTATAAATAAAGCTAGTGACCCAATTAGTTAGAAGGCAAAAGCTATAATATTTGGAGTAGATCGAACCACTTCCTGGCTGACACCACCTCACACCCAACGTCAATGACCACACTTGCCGGGAGAAGTCAACTAAGTCATCCGAGCTGGGCGTGCTTGGAATATGGAATATCCAAGTGAGCTCATGATATCTAGTTTCCATTAATTTCAAAATTGAGGCCTGGTACAATGTGTGTGTGTGTGTCTTTTTTTTTTGTTGTTTTGTAGGTTAGAAGGATCTTTTGAAAGCCTCCTACTAATTTGCTCTGTTATCATTTCCCTTTTTTTTTTTCCCTTTTATGAGGTCAGATGTTATCATACTACTAGCATATACTTCACACAAAACATTCTAGCTGGCCATGAGAGGTTGCACTGCAGAGCTCGAATCCTTTCACTTATTGGTCTACTTCATAAAGCTCTTAGACCAAGGCCTTCATTCGGATTGCTAGGCATACCAAGTTCTAACTCTTTTTTCTTTGAAAAATAAGGTTAGATTGCGCCGTAATCTTAAGATTAATTTAAGTCATCTTTCACTAATTGCAGCAACCGAGTTGGTGGTATTGTCATGCTCCAAAAGTGTTACTTTCGTCTTATGGGTGATGGCGTCACTGATTTGCAATCCAAAATGCATGAGTACTGGATTGTATAGTTTATAATCAAACCCCCTCTTATTGATCTAAGCCACAAGTTTATCCGGAATCCACAAGGACGGTAATCTTTTAAGTTCACCTCGCATGCAAAATGGCTCATCGTGTCACCATCTTACACCATCCATCGACCCACTTACCTTGATCTCGATATTTAAGGGTTAATTATAATGAGATGAAGGTTGGCTGCACTAAGCTGGATTTATCTTTTATATAACAGATAGTACACTGGCTTTGGACTTGGCAAGCATAGCGTTACAAATATTCTAGTTTGGAATATAACATCACTATCTTTTTGTGGAGAAACTAAAAGAAACAAAAATATGTTGGGAAGGAATTTTTTGTGGTTATTTGATATGAAAAATCAAGGGGAGAAAATTAAAGAAAATAGAAGACCATATATATTTCCTCCAATAAGCTTAGTTTTTTCTTCCCTCTCTGAAAAATAGCAATTTTGGAAAAAAAAAAAAAAGAAAAGAAGTGGTTCAAGATAATCTAATCACATCTTGAGACCTGATTAACTTCAACTAAACATGAAAAAAACAGCTATTTCTTTCTTTCTTTCTCTTTGTTTTGTAACCACATAAAGCACGTATCTCAAATATTATTATTGTGATTGCTATTGGAGACATGTAGATACGAGCGACTGGTTAGGCCACATTCTATACGTTTAATATCAACTTGGAGCTAGAGAGGCATTCATTTGTCATAAACTACAAAGTGCAGTCATTCCAAAAGTTATATCTAAATGGCCGGCAGATTACACAAATGTGCTTCATCGCCACTTGTCAATGTTTCTTATCTATCCAGCTCTTTCTACCAGAAAATTCATTGGTGCCCAAAGAGATTGCTGCCTTATAGCGAAATCTCACCGTATGTCTCATGAGCCCATGGGCGACAGCATGCAATCCCCTCATGATGCATCGAGCTTTGTCGAGCCAGTGCCCTTATGAGCTCATCTTCCTTTGTTCCACCTTTCCACTAGGGTAACAAAGGCCTCTAAAAGGTGATTGGTATATCTTCTATATACCATGGGCCTGTGGCCAAAGCCAGACAATTAATCAAATCCCTCTTGCTTTTATGACTTTCTTAATTATTATATACATCTCTACCATCATAAAGTACTATGAAACTGCACAAAGTTCCATCTCTTTCAATAATATTTTGAAAAAGTGACCACCTAGCAACTAAATATTTTTATTATTAAAAATTATTATGACGAAATATAAAAGAACTAGTGATCAAATTTTTGCCGCTAAAAATCTGAATTCTTCGTAGCGCACTCAGATACAAAGGCCTCTAAAAGGTGGTTGTTATATCCTCTACCATGGGCTTGTGCACAAAACCAGACAACCAAATCCTTCTTACTTTTATAACTTTGTTAATTATATACATACGTACATATATATATACATATATATATATATATATATACAT
>KE504789.1:1039183-1054183 GCA_000441515.1 Elaeis oleifera | reverse complement strand
TGCTAGTATTATCACGTCTCAAATTCGGGACATAATACGGCCATGCTATCAAGGGATGAAGTCCTCAATAACACGAAGCCTATCTATCATGATCAACTAAAATTCATCATAAATAAAATATAATAAAAGATTCAATTCTATCATTCATCAAATAATTAAATCAAAATTAGTTTAGAATATCTAAATCCATAATCAAATACAAAACCCTAATTAATCTCATAATTCATAAATAATTACGATAAGTCCATAATCTCTGACAAACTAGGCTTCAGCCATAAAATCTTCAGGTTCGCTAGCGTAGACCCTCAAGTCTGAATCATTCTTCATTTCTAATTTTATTCATCTGGATAGAAAAGAAAAAAAAAAGATATGAGTTACACTAGCTCAATAAGTAAAACCTACGCTTCCTTACGGGATCAAACATAAGATTTTTATGATAATATAATATTTAAAAATAACAGATATTATAAAATAAATATTTATAAAGTATATAATAAAATAAGTCATAAATCAATCATGCATGCATAAATCATAAACATTTCATAAACATGATTCGTAAATCATTCTTATCAGATATTCAATCATGTTCAAAATATTGCTCATAGACATTCATGCGAAGGTCACTATTATATCCATGATAGAGTCATGTTTCTTAATCAACAAAGTTCTTATTTCGTACATCAACTTTATATCCATTGGTAGGGCCATGTTTCATGTGGATGCTAACTCCAGATGTTGACCTTCCCACAGAAATTCTTTCATAGCTATCGAGAGCCTTTAAAATGATCTTTATTTTTTTTCTTAAATATAAATATACATGGATGAAAAAATTATAAAATTTATGTTTCATAAATATGCTAATTTCATAAAACATATTCATGAAATCAATGGTCATAATAAAATATAATTTTTCATATCACATATGCTGATCCTTATTTATGAAAATATAATTTCATCAACAAAAGGGTATATGCATGAAAATATGAAATTTAAAATAAATAAGGAGCGTAAGATCCACTTACCTCGTTTGCCTTAGATCTTTAGACTTTGTTAGAAGAATCGACTAATCTTATTAAATATTAAAATATAATTAATTTTATTCGATGAATTCAATAGAATTAAATCATAAGAGAAGAGAACTGTGGATTGGATGGTCAGTCCAATAGGTTGTCCGAGCATTAAAATAATTCAGGATCTTCTAGCCGAGAGTCAGATCTAAATAACTGGATGAAGAAATCATGGAGCACGAATTGGATCAAGACCAAAATCAATCAACAGAGTTCATCAATAATGGGTTTCCAAGATACTAGACATGTCTGGCATAGGTTTGATATACGGCACGAATATCAAAATAATTTCAGATCATCTTGTCAGAGTCAACATGGGTCCATAGAAGAGGAAGACATGACTCGATAGAGGTCCATAGGTATTTTTAGAGAGAGAAAGTGGGTGAAAGAAAAAAATAGAGAGAGAAAGTGGAGAAAGAATCTTCATATTCTCAAAAGAGAAATTCATGATTAACATCATCGAGGCCATATCATGATGATTTCATAGGGGTTAATGGTGATCAGATCTATAAATATATAGTAAGGATCGAACTGTGATCGACAAACTGCACAGATATCAAAGCAAGTTCGGGTCTTTTTTTTTGAAAAGATCATCTTAGATTCATACTGGGTTTCAGAGATTAGAAAAGAGAGAAGGAGAGAGGAGAGAGAGAAATCATGGAGGAGAGAGAAAAAAAGATAAGAGAGAGAAAAAGCATGTTTTTCTCTTTCTCTTTTTTTTTATTTTTTTCTTTTTTTTTCTTCTCTTCTTATTTTCTTCTTCTTTTTCTTGGCCGAGCAGAGGAGGGACACGGGAGGTGGTTCTTGGCCGAAAAACAGGCGGTGACCAACAGCAACAGGCAGCCGATAGCGATGGGACAGGGGATGGCTGGCGGCAAGGATTACCAGTGGAAAAAATATGGGAAAGCTCCAAAAATAGAGGACCAAGGGCTTTTTTTCCTTTTTTTTCTTGATTTTGGCTGTTGATCGTTCACCGACGGTCTCGATCTTCCCATGGAAGATCATGGGGAGGCCATGGGTTATGGTTCAGGGGTGTGGCATTGCCGGCGATGCACCAGTAGCTGAAAGATGGGAAAACACTCGGTTAAAACAGGAAAAACAGAGCTTTCTTTGGTGGCATTTTCGACGAGTCCGACGACCGACAGCCGTACGCAATGGCATGAGAAGGAGGGAAAGAAAGAGAGAAAGGAGGGGCGGGGCTTACCTCAGGCTCCGATGGTGTCTCCGGCTCTAATTTTGGTGAGCACGAGTCTAAAAATCTGACATGAATCGAGAGAACGGAGGAAAAAGCTTGATAATTTCTAGTGGAGATTCATAGGAGGGGAGAGAGAGTTTTATAGGGTAGAGAGGAGACTGAATCTTGCCCAGATTGGGCTTCCTCTTCGATGTGTTGGCATAGAAGAAGACTCCTAGCGGAGTCTTCTAACGTTTTTTTTATCTTCTTTTGTTTTTTTGTTCTTTGTTCTTTTTTTTTCTTTTCATGCCCTAAGATTCATGCAAAAAAAATTTAGAGCTGGGTATCACATTCTTCTCCCCTAAAAAAATTTTATCCTTGAAACTTGACATACCTGAGATTTCGAACATTAAAATACATAATCCTCATGCTGTCCGGCTTTCAAATTATCTACATGCTTGTTCAAGAGTCCTCAACATAAATATTTACATGGTATTTCAGAACTAAATATTTCTATCCACAAATAATGAATTTCTTTAATCTCTTAATCTTGGATTGAAATTCTATAATTCTTACCTATAAATTATTTGTTCTTGACTAATTTCACATGAGAATCATAATCGACCCAGCTATCCTTAATAAATATGAAAAAGCCTGGAGCATTAGATGCTCACCATAATCTACAACCTTCTTTATCCTTTTAACTTTATATATGATGCCACAATTAAATTTTATTATAAAAAATCCGTGAATCCATTCAAACAAATGGAGTAATAATGTCAAAGCTAAGGAAAGGATATTTATATCCAAAATATTCTACATCCGAGCTCAACCAAAAAATTTCAATATACTAATCTTAAACTTAAGATACTCAAAATTTTTTGACCATTACTATAACAAAAGAATCAATCATCGAAGTTATATTGCAATATTTAAATGAGCCTAAGGATCAACAACCTTATCCTTTCATTTGTTAATGATGATCTCTTTTACGAAAAACAAATCTCCATTCATATCACTTATTGTATTAGATTCTTAATTAGTTTTAATATAATTCAACAACCATGCTTCTGCTTCCTACTCTGATATGAACCCATCAACTCCTTCAAAGCTACCGAATAAATTCTGATAAAGATCCAACCTTTCAATTTTTTTTTTTATAGATAGAACTAGAGCAAAGCTTTAAGTTTCTTTGCCTTTACTATTCTTTAAGCATACCACATCAAAATTAAATCTTGATATACTTTCTATATTTGAAACCATTGTATAAGCTTTCACTGCTCATCTAGAATTCAATATTTCTAGAATTAATTTGGAGTAAGTTAACTCTAGATTTTCTAACAATTAGGATAATTCCAAACTAACTTTCTTGTAAATGATTAACCCAAACCTCCAACAAATTAGGTCTCAAGTCAATGCCATTGTAAGTAGAATCAATTTGGTTATCCCTTATGGACAGCTTCTTTATCATGACTCTTGCATCAATAAATAAATCGATATGCAATCTTGTCGCTTATTTATTAAAACTCATATAAGTTTTTCAAAAATTTGATAATAGTAAGATACCTTAGATCAGCTTCAAAATCTAAACTTTATTTTGAAATAATCAATACACACCACTATCTTCAACAGACTTAAGAAAGATTAAGTAATCCAATATAAAAGATGGTAATACAAATTATTAAAGATTTCACTAATGTGTGCATGTCATCCAATCCACCAATAAACCACACACACACACACATACATATATATATATCCTACAAATTTATATATGATCCTCTTATAGGTTCAATGCTCGAAAAATATTTATTCTTGTATGATGTAATTCTTTCTTAAGCCATATCCTAAACAAATTTATTCTAATAAATCTAAAATTATAATGATTAAATAACTAACATCAAAATTTGAAAAGCCATCATGATCTTCACCCATATCAAGTTTAGAACTCCAAAATTATCTAAATAATAATTGAATAAGTATACTCAATACAACATATCAATATATCTTATTTTATTCCAAAGTCAACATCTCTCATACTTAGGTCAAGCCTTATTTATTAAATTTAAGACATAATTCATCCAATTATTTAATACACATCGTATACCACTTTATGCAAAAATTTTATTATAATGCCTATTAATCTGAAATCCAGACTTAGAATTTTTTCTGCTACTTCTATCATGTTTCTTGTGATCATAATCTTTATACTTAAATCCCACTTAAGTCATACTCCCTATTGATTATAATCTAAGCTCTGATATTACTTAGCCCTAGTCACTTATACCATAGTCCCAAATAATCATAACCTAAGTTCTGATACCATTTCTATCATGCCCCAAATCCAAGACATAATATGATCATGCTATCAAGGGATGCAGTCCTCGATAATACGAAGCCTATCTATCATGATCAACCGAAAATCATCATAAATAAAATATAATAAAAGATTCAATTCTATCATTCATCAAATAATTAAATCAAAATTAGTTCAGAACACCTAAATTCATAATCAAATACAAAATCTTTATCTCATAATCCATAAATAATTACTATAAGTCTATAATCTCCAACAAACTAGGCTTCAGCTATAAAATCTTTAGGTTCGCTAGCGTAGACCCTTAAGTCTAAATCATCCTTCATTTCTAATCTTATTCATCTGGAACAAAAAAAAAGTAAAAGATATGAGCTACACTAGCTCAGTAAGTAAAATCATACTTTTTACCAGATCAAACATAAATTTTTTATGATAATATAATATTTAAAAATAATAGATATTATAAAATTAATATTCAATAGAATATATAATAAAATAAGTTATAAATTAATCATGCATGTATAAATCATGAATATTTTATAAACATAATTTGTAAATTATTCTTATCAAATATTCGTATCATGTTTCAAAATATTACTCACAGACATTCATGCTAAGGTCATTATTATACAAGTGACCAAGCTATGTTTCTTAATCGACAAAGTTCTTATTTCGTGCACCAACTTTATATCCATTGGCAGGGCCATGTTTAATGTGGATACTAGCTCCAGGTATCGACCTTCTCATAGGAATTCCTTCATAGCTATTTGAGAGCCTTTGAAATCTTTATTTTTTTTTTAAAATATACATATACATGAGTGGAAAAATCATAAAATTTATGTTTCATAAGCATGTTATTTTCATAAAATATATTCATAAAATCAATGATCATAATAAAATATACTTTTTCATATCATATATATTAATTTTATTTATAAAAATATAATTTCATCAACAAAATGGCATATGCATGAAAATATAAAATTTAAAATAATAAGGAATGTAAGATCTACTTACCTCATTTGTCTTAGATCTTTAGACTTTGTTAGAAGAATCAACTAATCTTATTAAAATATTATAAATATAATTAATTTTATTCGATGAATTCAATAGAATTAAATCATAAGAGAAGAGAACTGTGGATCGGATGATCGGTCCAATAGGCTGTCCGAGCATTGGCACAATTCAGAATCTTCTAGCCAAGGGTCAGATCTAAACGACTTGATGAAGAAATCATAGAGCATGAATTAGATCAAGACCAAAATCAATCAATAGAGTTCATCAATAGTGAATTTTAAAGATACTAGACATGTCCAGCATAGGTTTGACATATGGCACGAATATCAAAGTAATTTCAAATCATCTTGTCAGAGTCAACATGGATCCATAGAAGAGGAAGACATGACTCGATAGGGGTCCATAGATATTTTTAGAGAGAGAAAATGGGTAAAGAGAGAGAAACTCGAGAGAGAAAGTGAAGAGAGAATCTTCATATTTCTCAAAAGAGAAATTCATGATTAACATCATTGAGGGCCATGTCATGATGACTCCATAGGGGTTAACGGTGATCAGATCTATAAAAATATGATAAGAATCGGATTGGGATCGACAAGATGTATGGATATGAAAGCGAGTTCGAATTTTTTTTGAAAAGATTGTCTTAGATTCATATCGGGTTCCAGAGATTAAATAGAGAGAGAAGGAGAGAGGAGAGAGAGAAACCATAGCGGAGAGAGAGAAGAGAGATGAGAGAGAGAAAAAGTATTCTCTTTTCTTTTTTCCCTTTCCTTTCCTTTTCTTTTCTTTTTTTCTTCATCTTCTCATTTTCTTCTTCTTTTTTTGATGGAGCAGAGGAGGGACACGGGAGGTGGTTCTTGACCGAAAAACTGGTAGCGGCTGATGGCAGCAGGTAGCCGACAGTGATGGGACAGGGGATGACCGGCGACAAGGATTGCCGGCAGAAAAAATGTAGGAAAGCTCCAAAAATAAGAGATCCAAGGGTTTTTTCCTTTCTTTTTCTTGATTTTGACTGTTAATCATTCACCAGCAGTTTCGATCTCATCGTGGAGGATCATGGGGAGGCTAAGGGTTATGGTCCAGGGGTGCAACACCACGGGTGATGCGCCAGTGGCCGAAAAATAAAAAAACACTCGGTTAAAATAGAAAAAATAGAGCTTTCTTTGGTGGCATTTCCGACGAGTCCGATGGCCGACAGTCATGCGTAATGGCATGGGAAGGAGGGGAAGGAAGAGAGAAAGAAGGGGCGGGGCTTACCTCCGGCTCCAATGGTGTCTCCGGCTCTAATTTTCGGTGAGCACGGGTCTAGAAATCTGACATGAATCGAAAGAAATGGAGGAGAAAAGCTTGATGATTTTCAGTGGAGATTCATAGGAGGGGGAAGAGAGTTCTATAGGGTAGAGAAAAGGCTGAATCCTACCCAAATTTGGCTTTCTTTCTAATGTGTTCGCATGGAAGAAGACTCCCAACGGAAGACTTCAATATTTTTTTTAATCTCTTTTATTTCTTTATTTTTTCCTTTTCATGCCCTAAGATTCGTGCAAAAGAGATTTTAGAGTTGGGTATCACAAGTGTAGACCCCCAAGACAGGATCATCCATTGTTCCTAGCTTTATTCATCTGGACAGAAAAAGCAAATGAAAAAAAAATGAGCCATACTAGTTCAGTAAATAAATTTTATACTATCTTACTGGATTAACTATAAGTTTATACATGCATCAATAAATCATTTGGAGAAGATGATTATCATTGAAACATAAAATCTTCATAATAACAGTATATTATAAATTAATCATGCTCTTACATATACATAAATCATATAATTTATATAAATATAGTTTCCAATGCATAGCACAAATAATTTTATAAATCATGTTAACTTTATAAATAAAGTTATAAATCATCTGTCATTTTACCATATCATAATTCTTAATAATTCTCTTAGACTAAATGCTAAGGTCACTATTATATCTATGACAAGGTCGTCATTGATAAAATATCAACTACTATTAACTATTGGTAAGATCATGTACTAACTACTATTATTCATTGGTAGGATCGTATGCCAACTGCTATTATCAGTTGATAGGATCATATGCTAATTACTATTAACTGCTAGCAAGGTCGTATGTCAATTACTATTACCTATTAATAGCATCATACATAGCTATCTGAGAGTCTTTTATTATATTTCTTAAATAAGCATTAATCTTAAATCATATTTCATCGAATTATATTTTTTAAATCATGCATAATAAATATTATATATATAATTTATGGAGCTCATGGTCCATAAATAATTTTGATGGTAAAATATTCATGAAATTGTTCCTTTGATAACAAAATATAAATTTTATAAATATGGAGGTCATATTTCATAAACAAGTCATCATATTAAAATATTCATGAATCACTATTTTATGTTAAGTTATAAATTTCACAATGTATTTGCTCGATTCTTATTTGATAGAGTATAAAATAATTTTTTTATGATTATTCAAAAGTGAGTAAGAAGTGTTAATGTTAGTTATATATCTTTTTATCCTAGTCCTTCAAACTTCGCTATCCAAATTTATCAAATCTATTTAATATATTAAAAATATAATTATTTTATTCGATAAATTCAATCATAAGGAAAAGAGATTATAGATTGGATGGTCGGTCCAACAGACTATTTGAGCATTGGGATAAGTTAGGATCTCCTATCCGAAGATCAGATCTAAACAACTCGATCAAAAAATCATAAAGCACAGATTAAATCAAGACCAAGATCGATTAGTAGAGTTTTGGCATCAAGTACACATTACTTAATCTATTTGAAGATGAAATTGAGTCTTTCTTTCGATAAGGGCAAAGAACATAAAGCAACCCGCCCATAGTCAGAAGGAAAGATAGGGGCGGTACCATCCCATTTAAGGAAAGTAAGGAAGCAGGTAGAGAAGACTTTAGAAGAAAAGATCAACCAGCTATATCGATTCTTAGGATGAGATTGATATACAGCATTGATATTAAAGTAATTTCAGATTTTTTTGAAAAGATTATCTCAAGTTCATACTAGAATTCGTGGATCAGATAGAGAGAGAAAGAGAATAGAGAGAAAAATTTAGAAAGAGATAAGAGAAAGTCCTTCTCTATCTTTTCTTTCTTTCTTTTCTTCTTTCTTTTCTTGGCCACGAGTGGTGGCTGGTGCTCCAACGGGATGTGGCAGTACAGCCAGATGGCGGTCGGTGGTGATGGAGCATAGGACGGTCGGCGGTGAGGGTTGAACGATGAAAAAATCAAGAGAAAATTTAAAAACAGAGGATCTGCCCATTTTCATGATTTCTCTGGTCATTAGCTGATCACCGATGGTCATGACTTATGAAAAAGGTAGCAAATAGGTGGGGTGTCATGATCCAAAGGTGTGGCACTATGGGTGACGACGGCGATGGCCGAAAAAAGGGAAAAGACTAAACCAAAATAGGAGAAAATAGGGTTGGCCTTTGGATGGGTTTTCGGCGAAATCGATAGCCGGTGGCCATGTGCAAGAGCATGGACCGAAGGAGAAGAGAAAGGATCAGAGCCTTACGTCAGCTTCGGTGGCATCTTGGCTTCGATATTCAATGAATATGTGGGAAAGCCATCACTTCCTCTCAAGACATAAAGGGGGAAAAGTTCAAAAATAAGGTATGTAAACTTTGGAGCATTTTGCATAGGTGAAATCTCTATGAGGTAACCCTTATCCATTGTATAAAGATATGTTGTTCATGTGGCTGGATGATCGTGCATAATTATTTATTTATAAAATTTTTGAGCTAGATTTGGAAAAAGCTTAAACTAACACTTCTATCATGGGTTTGTGCTCAAAACCAGACAATCAAATCTCTCTTACTTCCATGACTATGTCAGTTTTATGCATCTCTACAATCATACAATATCATGAAACTACACAAAGTTTAATCTTTTTAGATAACATTATGGAAGAGTGGCCACTTCGTGACCAAATATTTTTGGTCATTAAACTTTTAATGACAAAAAAATTGGAATCAAATTTTTTCACTAAAAGTCTGAATCTTTATGGTGCACTTGGATATAAAGCCTTCCAAAGATGGTTGATACATCTTCTACCATGGGCTTGTGCTCTAAACCAGACAATCGAATCCCTCGTACTTTTAAAACTTTGTTAATTATATATGTCTCTACAATCATAAATTACTGTGGAACTGCACAAAGTCCAATCTCTTTCGACAATATTTTGAAAGAATAGCAGCCTAGATAATTTGGACATATCTGATGCGGTAGCTTTCAGAGACATGCAACCGTGGTGGTCGGCCCTACGTACCGTGACGCACCTTCAATTGGGGATGGGTGCAGTACATTGGACCATTATCTGAACAACGATGCCTAGAAACTATATCCCTAATTTGTATGCATAAATTTGTAATTCGACCTACATATATATATATATAACTAATTCCCTGCCCAGATAAAGTTGGTGACTTTGCAAGCAGTCATAGGTCGAAGGCTGTCTGAAGAACCATGATTTGCGCGTGGAGGGAGGATTCATATCAGCCTACCATTTAACATCTAGAAAAGCTTTGATCATGAAAGATATTATTTTTATAGAGAGAGGACATATAATGCTCACAAACTAATCTTTTTGGATGGAGTCATCAAAACCTACCCAATTGACTTGTTAATCTTATCATTTCTCCTTTATTCAATCTCGCTTGCTTGTCGCTCAGAGTTGCAAGCCTTACGACCTGATGAGTTGCGTATAACATGCCCTTTCCTCACACTGTATAACTACGAGCACATGCTATGATGTAATAACAAATTATCATAGTTATTATTGTATTGGTGCCCACATGTACACAAGGATTCAGAGTATATCAACATTATATATTGAAGTCAATATTCCATTCTTTCTCAAAAAGAAAACCAAATAAAGTTAAGATCCCAATACAGTTAACCATTAGTTGCTCAAACTTTTTTCAGACGAAAAAAGTTTATGATGATCCTTAAGCATCTGGGACAGCATTAGTCATTCAAATCAAATTTGTCGCTCTGTCATATATACCTTCAAAACCATCCATCATGTCATGGGCCAAACGTGCAACATAAAGGGCTTGCGTAGAGTCTGCATGTTGTGACATAGCCGGCTAGGCCGAAAGTACAAGGAACAAGGAAAGGAGACACCGTAAGCAACCGCCCTCTCTGACTGCATTATTATAATTTGTTCGTTCTTTTCTTTTGTCCGATTTGTTCCTTCCCGTTGGGTAAGCAATGAAGAAGCTTTGAGAGCCCAAATATGTGAAGGTTAAGGGGTTAGTTGGGTTGAAGATGACCAGAAACCATGATATTTTCATCATATATTGTGACATCAATGAAAAGAAAATTGATGTGAAATTAATTCCTTCTAATTTGGTTCTTATCTTTCTTGCGGTTCTGTTCTTAAAATGCAATCCAGTTCTGAGCATACAAGAGCAGTAATTTTATATAATGTCATTCTCTAATAGGATCAGATTATGATCATCATCATCATTATTCTTTTTATGAGTGGTTGGCAAGGAGAACGTGCATTACAGACAATTGAAAGAAATACCAACTACATGAGCATCTACAAGAATCATAAGAGCAGGAAAGAACATAGGATCAATGGATGAGCTAGCAACGCTTGAAAGTAGAGCTTCTGGCTGGTTAATTTCCCTTACAGGGAACGTTGCTGGCTCTGAACTCGGCTGGCGTCGAGGCCATTGCAACTGTATTTCGAATGAGAGGATATGGAGCTAGACACAAGTTGAACCAAGCACTTTATGTTAACTTTTTGGGAAAAGAGTTACTGATTTAAAATCAGCAGTGAATATCTAAATTAAAATTTAATCCAAAATTTATACATTTTGATGGCATCTAATCTAATTATCTAGTAGGTACCAAAACGAATGGTTTAATAAATAATAATAGATATTTTGCTTTGATTTGTGACCCAAATTTAATAAATTTTAATTTACTCATACTTAAAATGTGTAGATATGATCCAAAAATGGATCTTCAATTTATATGCTCTACAATTTATTTTACCAAGCTAATACAACCAATACATTACATTGTTGTACCGATTTGATATATAAGTTAAAGATATCAAAATATATGAATTTAAGCTCTGGACATTTTTCGTAATATGAATCATGTTCTAAGATTTAACATTTCTATAATAATTCAGGACCACATCTAAAAAGATCAGTCAGAAGATATTATTTAGATTCTTTGATCTTATATAAATAGCCAAGATTTTCTCCATGAATAACTGATGCGGGACTAAATATACATCTACATAAATTTTTACATACTCCTCCCACTTAAATTCTAATATCCTCATCAAGCTAAAGGTCCAAATCTATACATCCATTCACAAACACCACGATCGGCCTATAATCAGCCTAATGAGTCTATGCTATAGTATCTTCTAGTCTATATGAATTATAGACCAGATCCTTCTGATACCATTTGTAACAACTCAGAACGTCATCCAAAAAAATCGGTTAGAAAATATTATTTGGATTCTTTAGTTTTGTATAAATACTTAAAATCTTCTCAGCGAATAATCAATATGAGACTAAATACACGTTCCTACGGATTCTTACAATTTCGATTAGGATAACCTATAAATTAAAGACCAGATAAACCATTCTATTTTATTAAATGCCGTCTCACAAAAAAATTAGCAATCCATGGGCATAAGCAACATAACTAACTCGAACCATTAGTGTCATCATTCGCAGGATGTTATTAGGCCTCTAGTAAACAATGTCATAGAAAGAAATGAATTTTGTCACCCAACTTCCACAATTTTTATTTATTTATTTCATGAACCTGTTTTTCTTCCTTCAAGAATATGCTTACCTAAGAGGCATAACAAAAAACATTTTGCGGCCTTTGTCAGAGAGAGCTGAGATTAGCCACCTTTTGCAGTATGTGGAAGCTACAAGCCCAGGATACTCTACATATATGATGGCCGATGCTTGAATTAGTATGCACTAGGGAGCAAAATGCTTTATATTAACATAACATGGAGCCACCTGTACCATCTTACACTGGTCAGTGCCATTCTTGCAGATGTTGCGACTCGGTTATGTTGGCATTGTTTCATGTTGGGCTTTCCATGTCTGCTCGCCAATGTCATGCTGTCATTGCATAAGTTGTTGCCAAAGGCACGTTAAAAAATTTCCAAAGTAGGAGAAGCGCAGTGCTCTTTCCTATTTTGGCTACGTTCCACAAAAAGATCCTCGTAATATCAATCATCAGCAGCCTCATCACCATCACCACCTTAGTGGAGCATAAGAGCTGGAGTTCTCACTAAAAGGGACCCAAAGAGGGGAGTTTTATAGTATGAAACTTCTCTTAAGTTTAATCAAATCATGAACGCTTCAAAGTTCTAGCACCGACAGTGGAGCACAAGAACCGTACTTCCAAAACAGCATTAAAAATCTCCGAAACTAAGCAAATCGTGAGCACTTGCCGGTATTTTTAACTCTTCAGAAACTTTGTCAAATGTCATGATGGACGGTTGTTTCACATTGCAAAATATAATATCAAATTTAAACATTGGCATGGATCTATACTTGGAGATATTATTCAAAAAAAAAAAGAAAAAACAGGGCGAGTGATGTATAATTTGCCGTTCCACAATCATGTCATATTATATCAAAAGCTTGGATAAAAGCTAAAAATGGGGCAAACTATGCAGTAATCAACCAAGGTTGGTGGAAAGGAATTCATTTCAATAATGGCCCCACCTTTTATTAAACTTGGGAACTCTCCATTTGAGATCATCCATGTTCTTTAACCATTTTCAACTGCTACAACTTAGGTTAATCAAATACGTTAAACACTGCTTATGGCAAGGACGGGAGAAAAAAACCCATCCTTGGTTTTTCATGTGGCAGTTCCACTCCTAGGGCATAGAGAGAGTTGCTTGTGGCACAAGAATTAAGGATCTTCATTCTTTTCTCTTCACATGCACTAATCATTTTGTGGAACGCGGAGGACAGAGGAACACACATACCCAACTGAAGTGTTCCATCATTGTGTCAACCTCAACCATTGACTTGGTGTGAATTAGTGGGGCTTGGTACTCATTATGACCAGGATCTTATGATGGGTTAGACTTGGGAACCCTTACCGTGATGCAACTAACCGCACCACATGGCGAGATCTCTCAATTGTTAGGTCCCATCTGGCAAGTCAGAAATGACCCATGAGCCTAAAGTGCTAGAGGACCCAAGTTTGTCTGCAAGCCTAGGATTATCACCCAAACATGGTAGCCATTGAATTATGACGGAAGGCAACATGTGGACTCTCTCTCTGGTATTACCACT
Organism: Elaeis oleifera; assembly: GCA_000441515.1. Classification (NCBI taxonomy): domain Eukaryota; kingdom Viridiplantae; phylum Streptophyta; class Magnoliopsida; order Arecales; family Arecaceae; genus Elaeis; species Elaeis oleifera. The sequence goes on along the minus strand of KE504789.1, from coordinate 1,040,252 downwards.
CAGATTGGGCAAGAACTCACGCTTTTAAGATTAATCATATCGATGGATAAGTCTTATTCCATACATAGAAGAGTTGAGCAATGTTCTTCCATCATGTTTAGAAGGTTAATTCTCCTCGCATGCACTCCAACTTCCAGATAGGAAACACTTGTGAAGGCACATCAGTAACACGTAAAATGATTAATCCAAGCCGCTAATGAAGGGTGAGATAAAAAGAATGCTTCTTTACAACCCCAAATATCTTATAATTTCTCTCCCTTGCTTCTCTTTTATCATCAGTGAATGTGAATAAATCAGCAAACCCACTGCACAGTTTAACTGGTTTCATCCATTCATCATGAACAAAACTCCCTCCCCATCAATGAAAGTACTTGATGTTGGTGGATGAATGTCCAAACCTGTTAGAGACTGCACTTAGTGAGTTCCAATCTTCGGCTTGTTTCATTACGTATGCACAACTGTGATAACCGGTCCGTTGGGCCTAAAGCCCAAAACGTCACCCAGAGAAAAAAAAAAAACGAAACAAGGTGGAAGACTCCCGATCGGAGTCTTCCCTTCCGGTTCCGATCAGGAATCGGAGTCCTAGGGCCAATAAGAGACCCTAGGACAAGCTCTATAAGAACCCCCTCCTCTCCTCTAAGAGAGGACACAACAATCACCGTCGATCGCCGGAGTTCTTCTCTGATTTTTCCGATTGAAGCCGCGGCCCCTCGACTAGTGTTCACTGCGATTTCACGCCAGTGGGGGTCATAGAAGGCCGTGGTAAGTCCCTCCTCCTCTTCCTCTCTTCTCTCCCTTCTTTCCCGTGCCAGTGGGCACAACTGCCGGCGACAGGAGTCGTCGGATTTCGTCGGAGAAGGAAAGCTCTGTTCGGCCTCTCCCTTTTCTCCTGATTTTATGGCACCGACGGCCACCGCCGACCGCCGGCTTCGGCCTCCGAGCACGGGAGGGTCGCCCCTTGCCACCGGCCATCGCCGGACGGAGAATGGCCGTGAACGGCCGGTCAAAGGCATAGGGACCTCTAGGTCCCCTGTTTCGGCCAAAGAAGGCCACGGGAAAAGGAAAGAAA
>KE504789.1:998618-1025586 GCA_000441515.1 Elaeis oleifera | reverse complement strand
TCTTTTCTTTCCCGGTTTCCTTCGTCGGTTCGCCTCGGTTCGGAACGGAACGGAGGCGTGCCGTATCGTACCGCTGGCTGGCCGATCCGGCCACCGGTACCGGTACAGGAAACCTTGTTCCAATTGTTAAGAAATGGAGCCAATGAAGATCCTTACAAGCATTATTAGACAATGAAAGAGACACCTATCTGTTTTATTATGTAACAAGTCCTTTAACAATTTGATTGCTAAACATATATAACTTGAGCTGGGTTACAATAGCAATATTTGAGTCCAAAGTGGGCCACCTTAGTTGTGAAATATAAAGTTTACAAGTAGGTTTGGATTATGAACTAAATAAAACATAGAACATAAAATGAAAACTAACATCCAATTGCTCGTTATTTTGGATGTTTCTTATTTGTATAGCTCTTGTCTTTGGGCTAATCGGAGAATATGGGTGCCTCTTGGCTTCCCATAGATCATCCCAACACTTTTTTCCTTCCTTCATTTTATCTCTCTGCTGGCATCATGGAAAATGTCAATTTCTTTTCTTTTCTTTTTTTTTGGTTGCCAAAAGTGCCATCTGGATCATGGGATTTTAGAAGGTTTTTGGGGTGTTTTGGGTATGTGGGGGGTGGTGGTGGGCAGGGTTGTTGTGGTGAGTGGGTGGGTCCTCCTCGTTGTTGAAGCCCTTTTGCTGCTGGTCTAGGTAGCCCACCCCGGTTTCATAAATATGCCATCCTTGGACACCTCAACGAATTCCTGTGGACACTCCCCAGCCTGAGGACAATCTCTCAAATACACACAGCACCTAGCATCCATCGTTTACGGCTCTAGTGGTGGTAAAATATACAGATTTCAGGGGCAAAACAAATGGTTTGAACCAATTAATACTTAATTTGCAACAGAACCTGCAGGTTACGTCGATAAGTCTTTAAAGATATCCACTATCTACTTCATGATGAACGATGTTGATCAACTCTTCACTTGTGCACCTGCTGGGCTGGGCCAGGCCAGGTCAAAGACAAATATCAAGAAAATGCTAGCTCAAGCCTGACCCACCTTGGTGAGGATACCATTGGCCCAAGCAAGTTGAACATAACCCGAAAGCTGAGGATGTCATGTTGTGCTGCTAAATAGAGGATAGGACGGTGGGAACAAATTAGAGCTAAAACCAAAGAAAATAGTTTTTAAATCATTAATTAGTTCATATGAATATCCATAATATATTATGTAAAGCATAAGCTGCATAACTAGAATGGACATTAAACTAAATGAAATAGAAGGAAGCATTCCAAGCAACAGTGGGGGGAAACCTCATTCTTCCCAACATCACCACTACATGAGGCATTCATTTCTTGTTGTCCTGGAAAACCTTCTGATTGGGCAGTAACTATGAAGTCCACAAGTTCTGTTAAAGGAGCATTTTCACCTGAAATGCAACAGAGGAACCAAATGATACAAGGAACAGGTAAATTATTCCATCACCACTCACCACCATTAGTTCATTCAGTAGATGGAGATGCAAGAATTAAAACATCCAGTCATTGGAAACCCCATTTATCTTGGTTTAAATATGACCAAAAAGACACATGCAAATAGTCCATGAAAAGGAAATTTGACGACTGGACATACTTTTCTACAATTGATAACTGATATCATTAGCTACTGAAAGTTATCATTCTGAGACCAATTTTTTGATTGTATGAACATATAGATATACATATATCCAAGTATCGCATTAATATTTATTCATCAAAGTAAATACCATGCACCAAAAATATGCTCAAACCCAAGAGATAATAGAATGTAATTTCAATAATATCAATCATGACCATAGTAATAGTAAAAGTAATAGTAACAACCAAGGTTTCAAATCCCATAGGATGAACGTGTCCTAGTTTTGCCATAAATAGGATGCCACGCCGTCCAGTCTTGTCCAATCCCTTCCCCACAACAATCCCGATCATGCATCCCAGTAGATATTGTCCGTCTCTCTCCCCTTCTTCTTTCCTTCTTTGTTTCATTCTTTCTTTTTTTTTCTTTCTTTCGTTCTTTTCTTTCTTTTCTTTCTTTCTTTCCTTCTTTTTTTCTTTTCTTTTACCTTCTTTTATTTCCTTTCCTTTGTTCTTTTTTCTTCTCCCTTCCTTTCTTTTTTTCATTTTCTTCTTTTTCCTTTCACTTTTCCTCTTCTTCATCTTTCTTTCCTCCTTTCCTCTTTCTTTTCTCTCCCTGCATATATGGGTTGCGGAGTTCTGGCCAACCCCAATCCCATTTTCTCACAGCAACAAGACCAGACGGCTGGGACGCTCCCCAACCACCATGAGGTAAAACCTTGGTAACAACAATAGTGTAGTGATTTCATGTGTACAGCAGCTAAAAGACAACATTAGAGGCAGTACACTCAGATTTTCTTAATAAGCGAAGCCATTTTACCAATTAAAATAGATGGTGCCAATGGCTAACCAAAAAGTTACTCTTGGCAAGCACACAAGTCATGAAAGTGACCTCCTAAGGTCTGCAGGTTCCTACTATAATTCCTGACAAGAAATAGCTTAAGCAAAAAATCCATTCGCTTACCATAAATTATGCTTGGTAAGCTCATCCAGATTAGCATCTTATGATGTGCAGGTTCCTACTAACGAATCCCTAGTAAGAAATTAAGCATTGGAGAAGAGAAACAACCACATTCTAACAATACTGCTAAAACCTCAACATGAGAGCTAGAGAGCTCAAATAGAATAGCTCGAGTCAATTAATCAAGACAAGTAAAACAACTTCAAACTATGAACTATGAGGGAACCACCATGCAAGAAGATGCAAATGAACCACTATTGAATTTTGCTAATGGAAATTGATATATGAATTTGAAAAATATGCAAATGTTTATGGCAAATAAACCATAAGAAAAGCAAGCTATGGTTTAAGAATGCTGGTGAGACCATGCATTTCTGAGAAATTGACACCATTTTCTGGATTTTGCATCTTGGTAATGATAACAAGGGAACAAAGGTGTCATGAAATATGAAGAAGATAGACAAAAGACAGTGTAGGAAGTGAAAAATTTGCTAAAACAAATCATTAACCATAATGCACTTAAAGCCTTTCATGGGTTCACCACTTCACCTACAACTTTTCACTTGGACATTACAGCAGATATCCAACAAATCAAAAATCCAGCTGACCAAATCATTTATCTATGTAAGTTTTCTATCATTGACAAAAGTAAGCAACATGCTGACTAGAAACACTGAAAAACATAAAAATCCGTCTTTAAGTAACACCTAAAACTTCCAAAATATGAAACTTAGCACAATACGTATGAAAAGCAACAACTTTATATTCGAAATTAGTATCAGACAAGATGTAATGTGCTCGTTCATCTACAGTGATGTCAGCTAAATATCTATGATCTACTAAAATGCAAATGCATACATAATTTGCAAGTTTACCTATGTATTCCCATCAAAGTTATAAGTATTAATATGCATCTCTGTGTTCAAAAGGAAAAACCAAATCATGCACACAGGGCTACCTAGAATTGGCCAAAAGTAGTTTCTGATCTAAAATGAAGACCCAGATTTTTTTAACCCTCAAAAAGAAAATAAAATGAAATATATATCTAAGATGTAGAAACAAACTGGACCAATCAGTTGGTTGGTCTAGGTAATTCAAGCTATCCTTACAGATTAAACCCGGGTCCGGTCTAACCTAAAGGGACCAAGCCCAAATTTTTGAACTTCTGTCCGGTTGAGTCAAGTCAACTTCAATCAGATTGGATCAGGTCAGTCCAATATTGCAAGATCTATATGCAACCTAATTGAAGATTGGTTCTTTCTTTAGGTCCACCAATGGCTCCTGGATTTTGGAATCAACACGGTAGAGTCATCTGAATGTAGTTAAACCACTTGCAACCTGCAAGCAAATTTTAAGAATGAACACAACATGAGACTGGAGTACCCAAAGGACCCATTCTCAAATATGCCCATTGTTGGTATCAGAAATAAAGTTTATAAATAACAGATATTACAGATATAAGTAATATGAACTACCAAGTAATCTTAGTTGCAGTATCTAAGAAAGGATGCAGACAGCAGTTTCCCTTGCTTGTTGATTCATGTTAATCTGTACTATGTTTAAACGGAGTGCAAGAACAATATAAGCTTACCGATGCATCAACAATTCACTTTGATGCATGGTACCACTCAACTCCACTTGTAAAAACATAAGTTCCACCTTTTCTCTTTTGCAAGTGCTCAAAGAACTTAGCAAATGTTTGATTTTATCTATCCAAGCATGTAAAAGGAAATGTTGCATGCAATCAGCATTGATTCAAAAACAACTGAACAGTTGAAACAATCAACAAACATTTACAACTCCTTACCAAGCAGATATATAAAACAGATTTAAGAGAGAGAAAGCATCATTACCAAGTTGACTTATTGCCAAATCAACTTCTTCCTCGGAAAATCCATGGCCAATAGATATGACTTCTTGTCCAAATCAACATTAGAAGGCACATTGAGCTCCTGTGAGACATGAGGCAAGATAAGGGTAAGGTAAATCTAGAATCAGAATACCTAACTAAACAAACATGGCCCAATAGTAATTTAGTGAGATCAAAGTGAAACAGCCAACAAGTGAAAATACACTGCAAATTCTGCACTTAAAGACCGAAGAAAGGTTTAATACACACAACATTTGTTATACTACAAAGAAACCCTTCCACTGCAAACATAATGTACTTCATAATCAAACAATAACACAGAATCTATGCTGAACCAGCTACACCGCCTTATTTTACATATATATTACCCTAGAGTCTATTTTATGTAGTTTGGATTACACTACTATCCAAATAGTTTTGCATTGTAAATTATCATAGCCTGACATCTATCCTTGATCACCATGCAGCCATGCACTATACGAACAATGTCAGTTATCCAATTAAAACTGCATATAAACAAATAAACAGTAAAGCACAATTTCATCAGACTGAGAAATAGTAGATACAAATTAGCAGCTGAAAATTGTACAAGAATAAAATTGCTGAGATTCAAACAATCTGTGAATTTTAGATGATCTATGACATCAGATAATGGAGTAATTAAGAATGACCAAATACATGAGGAAAGAAATGGATATCTTAGGGTGACACAGTCCATTAAAAGAGGAATGATCTGATAAGCATTAATAGATATATGATAAGAAACTTTAAAGTCAAGGATCCAACTGTGATAAGGTTCTTGCTCAGAATAGCAAATATGAGGCAAGAGAGGCCAAGCTGAGGGAAATAGAGTGGCATGACAGAAGCATCTTTAGCTTCTCGATAATTCCAAAAGACAGTTGGCAGTAATTAACTCAGAGATAAAAATGAAGGTTTATCGAAGACACCAGCATGAGAAGCAATGACAGCAGCAGCAGAATGCCGTTGGCAGGACTTCTTCTAGTCTAGCTTAGCACAGGACTCAATTGGAAAAAATTTAATGACTTGTAGTAGCGACCGTGATCTACTTGCACTGCCTGGAGGACAGAGGGTGAGCCTTAGTGCAATGGTAAGGTTGCGTTCCATGGCATGGGTTCAAAACATGGAAAGAGCCTCTCCGCATGTGGGAATAAGGCTGCATACATACCCTCTCCAGAACCTGTTAATCTTAGGATGGGAGCAAGCATAAATTTGGACCTCAATGATGGCATAGCTAAAACAATATGTCTCTCTTCTGCAATAACATTAGCAAGAGATGATTAAAATTGAAGAAGGTTCCCGATGGAAAAAGATAAACTCTGTTGCAGATGCATCAGGAATCTTAGGGCAGATAGTTGTTGCCAATAATCCATCATCATTTGATAAACCTCCCAATACTATGCTATTTAGCTCTCACAATTAACTGAGACTACCATACACAGTGAGAATGAACAGAAAATGTAGCAAGATAACCCCATGTTGCTGAGAAACTGGTCAACAAAGCCACAGTCAAAGAGTAGGAATAAGATGATGATGAATGAGAACCATAGCATGGTTGTCTTGGTTCCTATTGGGGGGTGATATGTCATCCATGTCGAAGACATGTACGGCGGGGGGGGGGGAGTTCGTGACAAAGTATGTAAGGTCATCACCACAATACCGATAGAAGATAAATGAGTACAATCCTAGTGATAGATATGTCATCCCAGATCCGTGAAAAAGCTACACTGAGAAAAGTTATTCAGTACATAATGAAGCAACGAAGGATCTCCCCAATCCTCACTCCCTGACTGATCCTTTCAAATGAAGCTTCCTGATGGAAATCCTGTCGATCTTGCTTTGGCCACTGATTTCGTTTTGATCGCCGATCCTGATTTCGGCCACTGACTCTTGCTTTGGCCACCAATCTTAACTTCAACCGCTAAACTTGATTTTGGCTGCCGATTTTAGCTTCGATCGTAGGTCCTTAGCCACTAGCATCAGGGCGACTCCTAAACATCGAAACACCAATCCAAGAAAGGTCTTGACCCTAGCATCGTCTTCGATCGAAGGATCCCCTGCCAATCTTCACCTCCATCCACATGCTGCATTTCCTTCAACTATTGCTGGCTGCCAACCTTGGAAAGGTCAATCCCCACACAATCCCATCAAGTCACATCACTCCACATTGGACCACGCCACTTCAACGGCTGGATGCGTGCCGGATGAGGTCACGTCAAATCATGCCACTCCACGTCGGCTATTTCAATGCAGTCGTACTAGAAGTTCATGATCTGAATCTGTTGGTCGTCATGACCGTCCTAAAGGACGGACTACTGCAAAATGGTCTATGATCCTCATTGGAGAAGATTTACCCCCGCGACTTCGCTGAAATATTAGCTTGAGCAGAGAAGTACGCGTGCACGGACGAAGCTTTTGAGAATGAGCCCCCGGCGGGTGCGAATGCCAAAGAAAAAAAGAAGAAGAAATTAAGGAGTCTCTGCCAAAGGACCACGGGAAGAATCAGCAGCGTTCTCGATCTCCACCCAAACATCCGAGGTCCGAACCCCTTTGGATGTATTATCAATAATGTATTATTTATCTCTCATAAAATGATCCTTTTCATGACACTGCCGCTCTCCTCTCAATTTTTGACAAAGGCCTCGACAGTCGAGAAGCGAGGGATAACCCAAAGAAGACCCTCGAAGGCCCTTCGTTCTTCAACAAGGCTACAAAGACCTCAGCTGATCGAGAAACGAAGGCTAATACAAAGAGAACCTTCGGGGGCTAATCTAAAAGGACCCCCAGTACCTGTCGATCCAACCTATATGGGCCAAAGACCCAGACGACTAAGAAGCAAAGGCTAACCCATTGAGGACCCTCAAAAATCTCTTTCTCTTCTGCAAGTGAAGCGTCAGAAGATCTTAATCGCACGAGAAGCGAAGGCTAACCCGAAAAGACCTTCGGAGGACTAACCTAAAAGATCCTCAAGGCCCACCAACTCAAGCTACGCGAAGAACGAAGACTAATCTATAAGGACCTCCCTTCAAGGCTTACCGATCCCAATAGTATGGATCGAAGGTCTAAGAGGCTAATAGGTAACCATCAGAACCCTCACAAACCTCACATATCTCAACTAGCCACGCTTAGGGGCTTCGATCCTTGGCCATCTCCAATAAGAAGTCAAAAAATATAAAAGTTTAGGTCATACAAGCAAATGAGCCCAAGAAAGAAAAGGACAGGTGAAATGAAAGATTTCGATTTAAAAATATTTCATTAATAAATTATTTAATTACAGAAGTGAAGTCGTGAAAGACAAGCGACCAAAAAATAAAAATAATAAAAATAAATAAATATATATCAACTACATAGGAGATCCATCTTCGGCTGATGGAGCTTAGCGCATTGCGAACCTGGAGTGTCCTCGATGATCAGGCATTCAAAAGTGGTGTCGCCAACATCAGGTATCTCGAGAAGGTCAACATCCACATTGGAAAAGAGTTGGGCGACTTGAATTTTGCATTCCCTGAAACCAACTTCAAAGGCCGCGATAGATGCCTTCCTGATTCGGAGGGTCGCCTCAAGTTGAGCAGCAGCAAGCAAAGACTCTTTGCGCTTGATCTTACCTTCAACGAACCTCCCCACTGCCACCCTATCCGCCTACCTGATCCAGAGATCCGCCATCTCCAATCTCTCTTTATTTATGACCTGAAGGAGGTCGTCATTAGCCTTTCGAAATGAAGCGAGTTCACTCAAAAGCTCGATGACTATTGACCTCTCCTTCTTGATCACCCGACTGAGATCGTCGATCATCCCTTGAGCCGAATGAAGCTCACCGAAAAAGTCGACCTATCTTAGCAGCCGAACCCACCTAGCTTCTTCGGTGATTATGGACGATGTGATGAAGTATTTCCGCTTGGAGACCTTGTCCTGGGCATCCCGAAGCTCCTCTCGACAAGAATGACCTTCGCGGCCGCACCTCATCTAGCTTCACTCGCCACCCGGACGAGCTTGTCACGATGCTCTTCGATCAAATGGTGCTTCTCCACAAGATGCTTCTTGCGAGTTTGCTTGGAGAACGCCCTCAAGCGATTTATTTCTACCAAAGCCTTCTCACATTCCTCCATTTTTGAAAATTTCCGTTCTGCATCGGTTGTCTCCTTTTTAGCCTTCCTAATTACCTTTTCGAGGGCTTTGACTCGAGACTGAATTGGCAGAACTGTCATTACAGGCGAAGGATCAGAGCAATATTTACATCAACCAGATTGAGACAAACACATCACAATAATTATAAGTCAAAGGAGGTAGAAAATTGCTTTTTTATTAATGTAAAGATGTTCATTACATCGATAGGAAACAAAAAAAAGGTACAAAACTCAAATGTTAATAACCTCAGCCCAAAGATCGGCGAAAGAACTTGAGGCAACTTCAGCAGGCCCCGACGGTGAGGAAACTTCGGCAGCAGTGGATGTTGGCGCATCCCCTAGCGCTGGACCAAACCTTGGCCATTCTCCAATTGCAGTAAGGTCAGAAGCCGAATCTTCTACAGCTCCTAATTCTTCTTTATCTAGAAAGGCCAAAAAAATCCAAATCTGGGAAGCGCGCCGGTATCTTGCTGCGGCGATCGTCTTGACCGACAGCATAAGCATCTTGGTCAAACTCCACCTTAACCTAGGAGAATTCCTCCGACTCCCGAAAGGCTTCGACTGTCAGACACTCGGCCTCAGCGATCTAGCTCTTCGTCTTCTTCTCGACCTCTACGGCCTTGGCCTGGACTACCCACCGTCTTGACTTCTCCAAGGTCAAGTCAGTCTCGACCTTCGTCTTGGCAGCTTCAGCCTTGTCCCGCGCCTCTTTCGGGAGCTTGGCTTCAGCCTCGACTGACTTAATCCTCGACCGAACATCAACCTCCGCAGCTTCCGCCTTCTTCTAAGCTTCGACGGTCTCAAACTCGATGATCCTCAGCGAGTTGATGAAAGTGACGATGTGATGGTCCAGCTATATCAAGAAAAAAAAGAGTCAACTATACAAAAAAAAGAGAAAAGAGAAGAAAAAGGACTCACTCGAATGAAGGAGATCACGGCCTCCCTCTATCGTCTCCCGATGCTCTGCTACCCAATCCTATCCAGATCGATGTCAAGGAGCATCCCTTCGATCGCGCGGCGAGCAGTCTTTCAATCCTCAAGGGTCGCATACACGGAAACAAGGATGCACCCTCCCTCCATCCAATAGATGCTTCGACGAAGTCCGGACTTGACTGATCAACTCGAATAGAGGTCCCCTCGGCCCGAGAGTTAAAGAGCTGCTGGCATCGGAGGACAAGATTGGATCGGGAGAGCCGATATAGCTCCCACCTGAGTGGAAGAAGCCGAAGGGAGCACCTCTCTCTGACCAGCATCGAAGTGCCTTTGCTTCTTCTGGGCTCCGACAGCAGCTGATGAGGATGCCTTCCTCTTCTTCTACGCATTCTTCCTCAACACCTCAAGCTCTTTGGGCCTCATATCTGCAACAAGCCAGAATAAGTCAAAAGAAAATAGAGAGATAGTTAAGAAAAACCAACAGAAAAAAGGTGAAACCGAAAAATCAGCAGGGGAGCAAGGAAACCCACCAGCAACTGTATGGGAGACAAGGACAATTGACCGAGGGAAGTTACCGAAGGTCGCCGACAACCCAAGAAAATTGAAGGAGACGACCAGAGGGAGAGCTTTTCAAAAAGCTTGAAGGAAGTCGGAAACCTGATCAGGAGGAGAAAGAGAACTCTGAAAGCATAAGAGAAGATAGGAAGAGAATATGGCCCCCTTTTATAAGCGCAACAAGACCAGTATGGCCTAGATATCGAATCTCCCTAGCCGTCGGATGGTTGACAATTGGCGCACCCCCATTGGCCAACAAAAACCGACAGACAGCTCATATATGGGCTATGCCCGAAATGAAGTGCACCATCCTTCGAGTCCCACAAAACCGCCCACTTTGCTCGGTCATGATTAACCCTTGACATGACCCTTCTTTTCTTCGAAAAGGCGCAGACGCATCATTTCAACTAAGACGGGCGTATCTTCAGCAACCGTGTATCAATATACTCCCTTCGTCCAAACCCTCCATGATCCAAACTCGAAAGTAGGAAGCATATATTGGAGGGTGATATGTCACCTATGCAAAAGACACATGCCAGAGGGGATCCGTGACGAAGTATGCAAGGTTGTCGTCACAGTATCGATTGGAGATAAATGAGTACAATCTCAGTGATAGATATGTCATTCTAGAACTACGAAAAGCTATGTTGAGTAATTCAATACATAATGAAGCAATGAAGGATCTCACTTCGAATCTCATCGATCCTTGCTCTTTGACTGATCCTTTCAAATGAAGCTTCCTAATGAAAAACCTTGCCAATCTCGCTTTGGCCGTCGATCCTGACTTTAGCCGCCGATCTTACTTTGGCCACCGATCTTAACTTTGACTGCTAAGCTTGATTTTGACTGCCGATTTTAGCTTCAATCATAGGTCTTCAGTTACTGACATCAGGACGACTCCTAAACATCGAACACCAATCCTGAAAAGATCTTGGCCCCAGCATCATCTTCGATCAAAGGACCCCCTGCCGATCTTTGCCTCCAACCACAGGCTGCATTCCCTTCAACTATTGCTGCCTGCCAGGTTTGGAAAGGTCAACCCCTACAGTCCCATCAAGTCACATCACTCCACGTTGAACCACACCACTCCAACGACTGATTACATGCCGAATGAGGTCACATCAAATCACGCTATGCCTGAGAGCAACTAATTGCATGTCAGATAAGGTGATGTCCGCCATCGAAGTCCAAACCGGACATCATTAGTATGAACAGAAAGGCCGAAATGATCTCCCATCACTTTCCCCCTATGGCTATCGCCTCCCTATAAATAGAAGTAAAAAAAGGATCCTTCAGGTACGCACAATCGCGCTCGCTCTCCTCTGGCACTTCTTCTAATCTATTCCACCTTCCTGACTTGATCGTCGGAGGGTCCCTATCGGAGCCAACTCCGGTCAGGACTTGTTTTGCAAGTCTCGCCGCGCTTGCGATTCCCGACCGACTCCAGCCACTCCAATCAGAGCCAGGAATCTGCAGCAACAGTTCCCATATAAGGAGGATTTTAAGTAGTTTGACGTTAATGTGGCACTACATATTAAGAATCTTTAAAGATGTGACTTCAAAGTGATGGACCAGGTATGACAATTAGATGGTCATTAAAGCTTAATATCAATGCCTCCTAGTAAATTAGTCATAGAACAGACTTAAAAGAAGAGAAGAACAATAAACTGACCTGGAACTACCATCAGATACCGAATTGCAATAGCGCAAAAAGCATTGCTACAAGAAATAGCTTACTTGGTCCAAAAAGACTGGAAACAACGAACAGTGACCAAGTACAACAAGAGCTCAAAAATCAAACAGAATCAAACATCAAGCATAATCAAACTTCAGAAGAAATCAAGCATAATCAAACATTCAGGAATTCTAGCATAATCAAATCATTCACAAGTTGAATCCAACATACACAGACAGTCCCACAAGAATTCTACGCTCTGTGAAGACAAATCAAGATTAGATGCTCAAAGTATCCAATGCATAAGAGTAAGGTGGCTTTCCTCTTCGAGTTTGAGAGATATTGCAGCCCACATGAGGGAGAACAAGCTTAGTGTCCTCAGGCTGTGTAGCATCTTAACTGTCATAGTGGGGAAGACAAGACAGAAATTAAGATGAAAAACCATTCGCACCGGGAAGGAAACCAACAAGAGAAACAAAAAACAGCAAGATCTGATGTCAATTTGCCATTAACATCAGCAAGATGTTCCAAAATCAAACAAAATCACTTGAAATATCACCTTTAGAAAATCTCAGACATCAAGCATAATCAAATGATTTACAAGTTGAATCCAACCTATAGGAACAGTCCCACAAAAGGTCTAGACTCTGCCAGGATAAATCAAGACTAGAAGCTCCAAGTACCCAATGTATAAGAGTAAAATTTATATTGTTGTATCTACCTACGTGGCCTTCAGGTTGTGGGAAGAAGAACGAGGATCTAATCACCAGAACCACAGATGCTCTAGCTAATCTTAACCACCACCAGATGTGAAAAGATGATTCAAGGCAAAAAGTGTGCAATTGCGTGACTCCATATATGCATGCATGCATGCACATATATATATGTGTGCGCGCACACGCATGCATGCACATACATAGATCTAGAAAGACATAAAAATAATATCACATACATACCATATATGCATTGCATACATACATGTTGCGTATGTATGCATTACATATATGTATGAATATGCATATGTATAAAGAAGGAGCAATACACAAAAACAAACAAAGTATGTATCTTTATATACATGTGCATCATGGTGCACAATGTACAGGTGGTTTGAGCATTAAGCTGGTCAATATAGCAAAATATTGTAAATAGTATATGCAGCCAGTACATAGTACTAATAAAATATAATCACAAACACCTGAAACATTGTTTTTAAGTGTTGAAACAACTCTTCAATATAAAAGGAAAACCATGCAACTTGAGAGATAAAAGTATAATGCACAACAGTCATTGATCGCAAATTGCTTTATACAGAAAGAAGATAACCATATTTAATAGCCCATTCTATAAACTACAATGCAAAACAGTTGTTTACATTAAATTGCTTTATACAGAAAGAAGATAACCATATTTAATAGCCCATTTTCTGTTTCTAGGTTTTATAAATTGCTTTGCATTGGAAAAGATGACTGTATTCAATAGTCTCTTGTTTTGTTTATAAGTTTGTCCATCGCATGTCCTACACCACAGCATCAATATATTATTAACTTGAGTGGACAAACTAATGCCAGATGAAAAGTACTTGTTTTCCTTTTGGTAAGAATAAGTACTTGGTCTTCAATGAGACAATCTAGTAAATAATTTGTTTTCAGTAAGGAAATGGAAAAAAAATCAGCAGACTGCAGAAAATAATGGATGCTAGATGACTGCCGAAACTACAGTAATGATTCTTTTTTCCTCTCAATTCGAAAAATGAAGCTCAACCATTCAAGCATGACCAGCCTTTTTCTCATTAAGAAAGTATTAAGCTTGGAAATTTTGAAGGACTCGTTTAAACTAAGAATCCGCTAGAAGATTATGCATGCAAGTTTCTTATCAAGGGATTTGTAATTAACACCCCTATAATCTAATCTCACACAATATCTAAAGATCAGGTACATCATGCAATGTTCACTCAAATAGTATGAACATGCCACAACTTCCCAAAATGCCCGGAAAATGCACTCTAGGAGAAGTAATTTGTACCAGTACACAACAGACTACTTTCTACAGAAAGATCTAGTCATTGAGGTAGAAGGCTTCGATTGTTATACAAACCGCAATGTAAAAAATGTAACTCTAATGACAAGCACATATACATATATTACCAGAACATAGTTTTACTAGAATGAACAAAAGATAGCAAGCAAAGATATCCAAAGGTGAAAACACAATATAAGGCCATAAGAATAATAATCTCAAGATGAAGGCACAGCATAGTATTTCTGTCGTGTGCAGTGTCTAGGACTAGCAGTATCCTAGTCAGCACATGTTCCCTGATTCAAGTTCACAATACATTCAGACAAGAAATAAGAACTTAAGGATCACCTGATTTTCCTCGCTATCATCTGTGGTGAACTCAAGAGGTGAACCTTCTTGATCATCAAAACTGGAGAACCCATCCAGAGAACTTGATGCATCGGGACTTGACTTCTGAAGGGCCTAATTGATTCCAAAGAATTACCAAAACTTTAATCCAACTTAAACTTTTCAGTCCCAAAGAATTGATACTCAGAATATCAATGAAAAAAGATGGAAAGCATACTAATAAAAGACACTATATCATCAAATTACACATACTAATAAAAGACACTATATGATCATTACACAAATAGATAAATGCAAACCAACCAATGTTACACACAGACATACTTTGAATTTATTATGTATCCCTGTCGCAAATGCATGGTTGTAAGAAAACAAACAAAATGTAAGACAGCAGAAAGAAGAGAGAAGGAAAAATATAATGGGACAGAAGATGTATAGAGAGAAAAGGTTCGATAATTTCTTTTCTGATTTCCAACTTGGCATCAAACACCATCAAAATTTGCTTTTCTACAGCTTCATAAACCATTTGTAATGTTATAACAAATTAACAAAGTATGACAACAGTTCTAGCTCCCCCCCCCCCAAAAAAAAAAAAGAAACATCCTGCATCTTTACGTTACACGAGAATCATTATATCATAAATGGAATTATCATTAGAGTCATAGCCATTATTATCTAGAAGTAGCAGATGCCCCACAGCCAAATGTGCTCCAATAATGTTTGGCCTTGTCAGTGTGCATGATTATATGGTAGATGAAACAAACCTTCTTCTTTTTATTCTTATTCATCATATACCATGTAAACAGTATACTTGACATTATAGACACCATGACGCCTCTGTATCATGTGCATGTCTCAATCAGGTGATCATATCCCTCACTGGATTTCATGTCATATGATTCACTCAGCCCCTGTATCGCAGTTCAAAAGAATCCGCAGGGCATTGCAAGAATCTGAAACAAGTAGTATTGTTGTGAAAATTTATCTGTTAGTGCTTTCCATTCATTATCCTGACCTAAGCCTTCTGATGCTACTATCTTTTCTTTGGGACAAAATAAAGCAAACCTCATTATGTATTCCTTTCCTAGCAGAAGTCGAAAGAATTACTTCTTGAAATCTCATCAAACAGTCATTTCATCTACATATGTTAAGTTGCTTTCAACCCTTCCCCTACCCTCCTCAATGCTAGCCATTTTGCCAATTAGCTTTGCTTTGCAAGGATGCCAGATCTCATATGTGTGGGACCCATATTATAGACGACCAACTCAAATCACTAGAAAATGCGCTATAATGTCTTGCTGTACATCTCATGCGAGTACAGAACATAACCTTTCAATCTGTAGATCGTAGAATCAATTTTGCATCACTTCAATTCATACTGAAGTTGTGCTGGCTTCTTATCTAGTCTCAAAGGATTGCCTCGTACCTTTCCTCCCCAAAAATCCAGCGAAATCCAAATTTGATATGCCTGCGCTTTGCTTTCGCTTGTAAACAGTTATGAGGAAATGCCAGATTCAACAACTTAGTTTTGCAAAGATATTCAGTCCAAAAATAAAATAAAAGAAACAGCCAAGTAATTGGATTTGATCCTTGAGTTGCTTTTCCTCAGTTTCTATCAACATTAATTGCCTATATCTTTTCTTCTGAAAATCCATTTTGCACTTTGCTTTGATTCTTTTGCTTTGTGTACGACTTATAAACGTCTTTAAATTTAAGAAAAAGGGTGAAAAACTTCTTCCAATGCCAAATCCAACAACTCGGTTTGGAAAAGACGTCAACCGGAGAGACATCAAACAGCCAACTTCATTTCCAGAGACCAAGACTGGTAGCAATGGATGTATGCTTTTCAGTGTCTTCAGTGGAAATATTCAAAATATATACAAAGCCTGTAACCTGCACCTAAAAATTAAGTGAGAAGGGAAGAAACAATTAGATAAAAGCAAGGGTTGAAGTATCAGAACTGAAATCCATATTAAGTACACTTCAGATATAATACATTAGGCATTGTATGGTACCGTACAGACATGCAGAACGCATCTTGGTGCCAACACACTAAAGTGGAGGTGAAATACTATGTGTTGGTAGGTTACCAACACAGTGGGCATGCCAGTACCAGGATGGATTCAGTACAGCTGGAATGGACAGCTTCAGGCTGGTACTCAGATCCTGTGCCTAGAATTAAGTGAAAAGAAGAAATGATTGGGCCATATCAAGGGTTGAAGTATCAGAACTGATAGCCATATTACTGGGTTACAGATACAGCACAGTAGGTATCTTATCATACTGTTCAGACACATAATACGCATCTTGGTGCCAGCACACTGAAATAGAGGCGAAATACTATGTGTTGGTAAGGTACCAGCACAATGAGTGCATCTGTACCAGGATGTACATGCTGGTACTTAGATGCTTGGACCGTATGACCCTTGCAGCATATATAAGATTTATTGTAATAACCTGCGACTATATATATATAACTAGGATATTAGTGAAGGCCATTAAACAGTGTATAATCTTTCATAAGTATCAATAATTGCTAAAATTTTGAAACAAGGTACTGAAAAATTAGAACTCGTAGTTACAAGTAGTAAACTTTATCTCCACCTTAGAAAAGTGGAGTACATTATTTCGGAATAATCACTTACAGAATGTTTAAGAAGAGCCTCGAGTAGCAAATCAGCATGATCTTCACCTGCATGTGTAAAGAAACAGCATATCCCATATCTCAAATGACAATAATGAACAAACTAGTGGTCTGTAGATGGGAACATTTCAAAAGAACAATATATTATGAGTTTCCATAAAAAGCCTACCATTCTCCTCGATAACTTTGTCAACAAGAGTTGGCGAAAATCCCATTCCAATAAAATATGATTTTAAATGACCACTAGAAGAGCTGGGAAGAGTTTCCTACAGTAAATTAAGGGAAAGAATAAGTGGTAATGCAAACAGGTATAGATACAATCTATTATAATTGGTAGTCTTTGACCTATAGTCAAAGAATGATCAACCTAAAGCCTAAAGACTAAACCTATGCAGATTTTTCATGAAATTGGCATATCATTGTTCAATAAGACATGGAAAAAAGAGCAAGTCCCACATATAGCTTGAAATTCTCTCCAACATGACCCCTTGTCCTTTGTTGACAACTAATTTAACGATATACCGTCTCTAGTTATGTCACATGATGTTTTTCTCATGTTATAATATTTAATTTGTGCGATTATTGGAGATAATGTTTAAGCTATTTGGTCTTAATTGTAGGGTTCAGAAAGTGATGGTATAGATGCACAGGCAGGCCAATTAGCGATCGCCAAATCCTCGAGAACTGCATAGTCATTTTCCCATATATCATGTTGCAACAATTTATAAACAGAATGATAAAACTGCCACTGTCGAGAAGGCAAAATACACCCTCCCACCCTCGTAAAAATACAAAAGAAAAAAAAATCCTACTTTCTCTTATTGTTTGTGTTTATCCTCCAATTCTATTCATCTTAATAATTCCCTTAAAGGAGAAAGTTTAGAACTATTTCTGCAGTGCTGAGAGTATATTTGTGAATGATATATAAAGCCAGTCAGACTTTCAAGAGTTGATGCATAAAGCATAACATTAAGTTTTAAGAATGTCTATGTGGTGTCACTATCAGAGCAATCTTACAAGAAATTAGCACATTATATTTCAGCCCTGATCATTTCTTTTAACACATTTTCTGGACAAACCCATTCTGGAATTGCTTTCATTCTTTTCTCTGTGATGTTCATTAGAATGTGGTGTACAGCTTTTTCTATGAAGACCATCTTCACTCTAGATTCAAAATGCAGCCATAAAGAGGAGAGAGTATAGGTAATGTCCCATAGTACGGAGATGTTCATGTGTACCTGATTACCTCATTCCTTTCTCATCCTGTCCTGAAGTTAGATGGCACTCAATGTGCAGCTATCCAACAACTGAAGTGCAAGGCATTTATGCAGTGTCCAAACTAGAAAATTTCCTATTTGTAAAGTATTTTGTCTAAGAAATAATATAGGTAGCCTTTCAGGTACATTCTTTTGGAAATTATGAATGCTTTGCAATCACAAGCTATTTGCAGTGGTTAAAAGGTGATTTGTGATATGAAAGTTATCAAAAGCCTACAAAGTGGTTATACAATGAACAGGTGCTCTAGCAGATGCCAAGGTGAATTTTATTAAAATAAGGAAAAGTTAAGAAAATAACTTTGCATTTTTTTAGGGTTTATTCTCGAGTATGACGTGTTAAATAGTTGAAGCATAATTATTTACTCTCTACCAAATGGAAAATAATCAAAATAAAGTTAAAATAACTAATCAAAATTAATTGAACTTGCAGCTTGTGAATAATAACCAAACTAACATGTTTCTGCGCCGGTGAAGAATATAGGGCAGTTGCAACTTGCATGCTAACATGCTTAACACACCACCCATTATCCATCCAAACCTGTCCCATTTGGCTCTCCTAGTCAAAGGTAAGCTGTCCAAATGCAAACTAGATGGCCAAAGCGTATATGAGAGCCACCTAGCTTTTTGGACCATCGGTGGGGTGGCCAAGGGGCTGACAAAGCCTAGTTGACCAACTTCCCATATCATGGTCATTAGCGCAGCCATCTAATCGTTAACATATTATGGATTTGTACAACTCTGCATGCATGCATATTTCTGTGTGTTTGGGAAGGGAAAGGGGAGAGGTGGAAGCAGTCAAAAAATTTGTAGCCAACCTTAGCCAAGACTTCTAGACCATTTGCCAGGAGCCATCCTTCTCTAATGTCAGAGTTATTCATGCCCCACATAGGCTCATGATTTTCCAATAAGGCCCATTCCTAGCAAACGTATCATCTACATCATGCAATTGCTGATATACATTTCCTTGTCTTCCTTTATATTTCACTTTCATTCACTCTCTCATACCATATCCGTCTTCTTCCTTGCTTTCTTCTGTCATTATGTCTCCATTCTCTTTGCAATGACACTCAAGATGAACACGATGTAATACCATAGTCAGTAGGAAGAAAGCGCAGCACCCTAGAAATGTGTGCCAAAACCCATAGGTAAACCTTTCCTACTCAAGTGTCCTATTACTGATCATGTTCAACCTGGATGACCTAACATCATGCAACCTTTAAACATTCTATTCTCCCCTTTCTAGCCCTTGATAAAATCCTATGCTATCCCATCAAAGGCTATCTGAATGCCAGCTAGAACATTTATATCTTCTTTGATAACTTGTTTTATTTTATTTTTTGCTGCATATTTGATAATAATCCATGCTTATTGATGAGTAGATATAAGTTTGTTTCACTTGTTACATGAATATAGCACCAAAATTTAAAACTCAATTAAGATATAAGTAGTTGCATCAGCCAACAACTTGCACCGCTTCTCTTGCTATTTCAACACTTCATGATTGTTAAGGGTTCAAAAATCAATAGGAGACTTCTCGAATTACTTAAATTATCCTTAGAAAAATGAAAACTTCTTTCTTAAATCTGTCAAAAAAGAAATGCAGTTTCAATTACATTTCAGAACATTCAGCTAATAGCATGTTTGGTTGCCCATAAGTGGGGGCTCTAAAGTAGCATTCTCCCAGAAGTGGGCACTTCGGGCTACTTGGTTGTCGAAAATGACCACTGAAGTGCAATTCAGCAGCTTCAGCTAGAAGTGGGATTTTACTCCACTCCCCAGTTCAGTGGGTTATAACTGGAAGCCCACTTGGCTGACTTTGGCAAGGTAGGACCCAGAGTTGCCTGAAGTTGGGCCACTTTGACTTCTTCCAGTTTTGCACAACCCAAAGCCCCCAAAACTAAAGAATACTACCAAATAAATGGGAAGAACACATGATATACAAAATAAAGCTTGTTTCATGGTTATGCTCATCTACCCTAGCTGTAGCAGTTCTGTTTTTCTTTCCATATTTCAGTGGTTGATTGAATCCACATTGAACACCTTCCGATCTTACAGGATTTAACAGAATACAGTTTTTCCTTGATTAAATAATATACCAGTTTTAACAGTTGATGATAGCCAGCAAGATCCAATGAAGTACTCAAGACATATAGCATGTTTTCTAGCAGTAATAAGATATGACATCAGCATATAAGTTAACGTAGTTTGTTAAAAAGGAGGACTGCAACAGATTTCCAAAGAACATAAACACATCCAGAGATTAATAAGAAGACAGTAATGATCAAGGTTCCCAAAAAGGGAAAAGGGCAATAAATAAATTCATGGTGTAAAAATAATACCTCCTTTACTAAGTTTAGGCCAGAACAGGGCTTTGAACCTGAGGAACCAACCAAAGGCACAGTTTGCCCCAAAATCTCAACATCTGAAGAATCCCCGCTGTCTGAGCATTCAACCTTAACCTATATCGATCAAAAAGAGGCCGTAAGCAAAGAATTGCATTAAGTTATCACAAGAAAAAGGCGTTTTTGTCTGGGCCAATACCATTTTGTTGCAATTTCACCGCTCTAAAGATGAGACCTCCAATAGTTTCTGCCATCAAAAAATATTAAAAACGAAGGAAACAGATATTTTCCAATATAAAGCACAGATTTATAAACCAACATTAATATTATCCCCACTGATTTTACTTCACATAACTTGAACTAAGCAACAAAATCTTAACCTGCATATTACTTTATAAATTATAAAGATCGCCAACCAATGCAATAACTTTTTGAATACTTAAAGAAAAAAAATCCAAGATAATATTAGAAAGGCTAGTCACCAGAGTAATCAAACGATATATGCAGCAAAAAAGAAAGAAAATAAAGATCATAAAACAAATTCAAGAAAGAAAATTTTCATAAATCCAAGAAAGGTACTAATATTAAAGGAAAAGAAACGAGAGATGATTCTTTGGGATAAATAAGGCAAAAACGCCAACAAGAAAGAATATAAACCCTACATTGCTGCGAAACCTATCCCAAGATGAAATAGGATTGCCGGAGTTATTTCTTGACATGGAAACAAGCAGCTAAACCCTAATCCAGGATTAACTCGCAAGCAACAAAAATCAACAAGACAGTCACAAACATACGAGAAATTAAACAAGACAGACGGTAGAACGAGAGAAAGAGATCATTAAAACATACATAACATCGATGGAATCACCGGAGAGAGCGAATACCGGCAATCAGTGCAGAGTGAGGGGGAGACGAGCGTCCAAGGAACCTCGGAATTCGCGCTTCGCAGCGTCGCGCAGATGGAGAAAGCGAGGCGTTCTTGGGAGCACAAGAAAGCATGTGAGCTCGAAACCGTTGATGGTAATTATGCGTTCACATAGAAAGAAGTCGGTGCCCATGTGTACCAAATTTCCTATAATACCCTCTTTCTTTACAGAATTAGCGACAGTGTTTAGATATAGAATTAATAAAAAAACCTTCTGTCGGGGGTAAGTTTGGAATTAAAGAAATTACAGCAAATTTTAATAAAAAGGGCAGTTTCGGTAGTTCACTTGTATAAATGACTGCAATACGAGAGCTGTTCTGGCGGACGCAGAACTGGACCAGGTTTTGGGACTGTACATTTTGGAGCCATAAATTTTAGCTTACTCTGTTTTCGAGCGAGAGAAGTTTTTTTTTTTTTTAATATCCTTTTTGCTCTTATTTAGATTGTTTTCTTTCCCTTCTTTTTGTCTCTATTTCGCACTTTTGATTTGTGCACCTGATGCTACCCTCCCCCAGGGCATATTGCTGCGTGGGTTCCACTCGTCACGTGTTTATCTCAGTGATGGCCCACCATAATACATCATGATGATTGGTGGCATATGCTAACATGGCTGTGTATGCAATGCACACAATAATTTTATTTCTCTGGAGTCTAAAGGTCACCAGGATGGTGGATGGTGGATGGCAGCCTTGCACTACTACCACTAAAAAGTTTGGAGTAGTCATAGCAAGAGGTGCAACACAAATATCCATGAACCGATGAGAGAGAGTAATTGGCGGCCAGCTCATGCAGGACACATGTCATGCATCTCACATATCACTAATCCACATGTCAAGAGGCATGCAATAAAGAGCATCCTAATATAATATTATAATACTATTGAGTGCAAGATATGTGAGATTAGAATTTCCAATGCAATTATGAATTGAGACTTGTCATTGTGGTACCATTTTGCTCCTCAAATGATTATAATACTATAAGATGTTATATGTTCCTAAAATTTAGGATTGGGTTACCCTATTTTTTCAAAAAAAAATAATAATAATGCAACTAAAATAGGAGAGAAAATAATAAAGCCCTTATGTTTTAGAGCTCCATAATATTTTTACAGCATATTTCACTTTATGGTAAATTAGAGTAACATCTCTTCTACTTTAACTCAATTTCACTTGCACCTCTTGTACTTTAAAAGTGTCAAACTAACTTTTTCAGTTATCGATATATTTCGATATAGTCCAACCGTCTATTTCTGTTAATAAAATTTTAAAATAACAAAATCCATCTCCTTCCTCCTCCCTCTTCCTTCATGGACGGTGTCTCTCTTTCTCCCACTTCCTTCTTTCTTTTCTTCCTCTCCTTTCTTTCATTTATTTTTCTTCTCCCTTCCTCCTCTCTTCCTGCTCTCTTTCTCCTCCTCTCTTTCTCCACCCATTCTCCTCCTCTCTTTCTCCTTCTTTTCTCTATCCATTCTTCTCTTTTCTTTCTTCTCGCCTTCCTTTCCATCCACTTCTTTTCCTTATCTTTTCCTTCAAGCTGTCTATAAACCATTCTCCTACATAGCAGCCTCTTTCCCTAGCGCATGAGAGAGAGAGAGAGAGAGCTAGTTTAAAACAGCAATTATATCGTTATAATATTTTGGGACAAATATTGTCCAACAGCAACACAATTTCAACATTTGAAGCATGAGATAAGAGGACAACTCATCACAGCCTCTAATACCCAACACAAAATCATAGCCATCATCTAAGCTTTCCTTCTCGGTTGCTCCAAGCCTCTTGCCCAATTGAGACTCTTGAGGAAGGAAAAAATAGAGGAAAATCAAGGAAAATAGAGAAAATTCGATGAAAACAAAGAAAGATAAAAAAATTGAAAGATAAGGCTTTTACCATATAGATTGATCATTATTTTTTCTTTTTGCTTCCTTTTCTTTCATTTAATTCTTTTTTTCGGAGATCTGTGAGAAAAGAGAGCACTTAAGGGAGATCGGAGGGATTTCTTAGGTTTCGATTGGGGTTTTCTCAAGCACATGGGATTTTGTAAGAGTTATGCTGGTGTGAGTAGGGCCCTTGAGGTTTTAAGAGCTTAATTTTGGTAGAAGCATGAAATTTTATGGGTTTTGGGGAAGAACTAAATGGATGGATTAGAAAATTCTATTCCATGGGAAAGAATTAACAAACATCACGAATAAAAGATAAACAGCAACCAAGAGGTTAAGGTGAGGAAAGACTGATGGACCACGGAGGAGAAAGGGAAGGAAAAAGGAGGAGGAGAATAGGTGGAGAAGAAAGGAGGAAAAAGAGGAGAGAGAAAGAGGAGGAGAAATAAATGAAAGAAAGGGAAGAAAGAGAAAGGAAGGAAGAAGGAAGTGAGAGAAAGAGGGACATCGGCCATGGAGAAGGAGAGAGGAGGAAAAAGATGGATATTTCTATCATTTTAAAAAAAATTATTAATAGAGATAGATAGTTGGACTACATCAGAACATATCGATAACTAGAAAAGCTAGTTTGATATTTTTAAAGTATAAAGAGTGTAAGTGAAATTGAACTAAAGTATAGGAGGTGTTCCTGTAATTTATCCTTCACTTCATCTCTAATATATATGCATTGCACTTGTTGGATAATAGTATATAAAAAATCTCTATTTCAGAAAGTTGATGAATACAATATATCCTCCTATTTTAGTTTATGTGATTGCCATTGTCTGCCTTTTAGTAATTAATTGGATGGCAAAATCACAAAAGGAGGGGGCATAAAGTAATTGAATTACAAAAATAACAAGGAAATGCATATAGCCGACCACAATTGAAAAAAAAAGGGGCCAAATAACATTATTCATCATACAGCAAAATTATGTGTTGGTTGTTATTTTGAATTTTAGACTAGTGATGTTAGTAGCTCACAAACCAGCATTTAGAACCTTTCACATTGAATATGAGAGGAGATGTCGATTTTTCACTGCTGCAATTGAGGTTTCCAAGATTTAATCATCTTGCTTATTGGTGGTCATGAGCTTACGTGCCATCAAACTTTTAGATGTTCCTGCATAGCCCATAAGTCAACATACATGTTGGATTATTAGTTGATTTGTTTATCACCGGTATACAAAATTGTATGTAATTTCTAAGAAAAGGAATGTTAGATGGAACTCTGATTTCGTCAGTTATAAGTGTTCCAAAGAGATTTGGTGACAAGTGGCCTCATCTTAATACCTCCAATAAACGTTGCTAGTGTTCGTGTTGAATTTGATGGATGCTGTATGCCAATTAGATTAGGTTACTGAGAATAGGATTATTCTTTAAATAACACCTCCTAACAAAGATAAAGAATATTACAAATAATAATACGACATGAGTCTGACTTTTTTTCTCTTTTTTTTTTTGGATTTGATGGGTCACAAGTCTGTCACAGTCACAATTATTATTTTTTCCATGATGGAACCGTTCGAATCATTGTAATAAGGCAATTATTAACTCATCAAGCCAACGACAGAACAATTACAAAATGCCGTACTCACGAATAAAAAGGCTATTTTCAAATGCACACCAAATAATCCATATGAAATAACAATTCACTTATTAGCAAATAAATAAGAATTTACTTGATGATAATCGTTTCTTTGGTATGATTAACGCTGCACACCCCCGATTCAAGATCACGAGCCAGAGATCATAACAGTCACTACATATTTATGAAAAATTCTTCTCATAAACATGCAGGACATCTTATCACGATATCATAAACAACATTAAAATAAAATTTAAATAATTAATATTTAATTTAATTCAAATAATTAAATCAAATATTTTATAAAATAATATTTCATGATCTTATATCAAATTTTAATAAATTTTAATATAATAATAATGTTCGCCTCTAATTCGCTCTTCAATAATGAATTCCTAAGTCAAGCTCTTTTAAATCTGTAAAAATAGTAAAATATAGAATAATAGATTAGACAGTCCAGTAAATAATAATTATCTTGATTAAATAATTCACATGATAATATGAGTTGTAAATATCAAAATATAATTTATCATTAACCAGTGCACCAACTTAATCAAATTTATTTTAAAACATAAATTTAGTAATATCAATATCTTTCAAATATTCAAATATATAATCATATATTAAATTTCGAAACTAATTATATTCAAAATCTAAATCAAAATAAATTCTACTCAACTCATCAGTCTTTAACTAGGACCATATTTATACCTTGTAGTTGGATCGAAATACTATACTTATATCCTGTGATTGGGTTGTAGTACTATACTTATATCCTGTGATGGGGTCAGAACACCATACTTATTAGACATGGGCAATAGGTTGGGCCGTCAATTACACGGCCCGATCCGACATGATTAAAGGGGATCAGGCAGGGCTGAGGGTTTGCGGCCCACAGCCCAGGCTCGACATGGCCCATAAGCGCCTGGACTGGCATAGCCCGTGGGCTTGGCACAACTTGACACAGTCCAGGCCCAATCCAGGCACGACATGGCCCGCATGCTGGTCCGGCCCACATGCTGGCCCGATCTTTTTTATTAAAAATATAATTTTTTTATAATTAAAAAAATTAGGGAGCAAAATTAAATATAAATATTAAATTTTTTATAAAATAAAAATCATCTTGTAATGATGGGAGTTTGGCATGGACCCTATCGGTATATTAATATCAATCAAAATGGTACAAGAGAAGGAGGAGGACTCGCCTGACCTCCAGAATATAATGAGAGAGAGAAGAAATAAAGGTGACTCACCTCAATAATTAAAAGATAAAATTAAAACATACAAATATAAGAAATTAATAATTAAAATCTTGTTGATCGTCATTCGTCGATATTATTTGTGTCATCATCATCGTCAGATGTTGCATCATATCCATCTTTAATCTTGAAGTCTCACTTCGGCATCCAATTAATCTTTGAAGCAGAGCAGTATTTCAATTATCTTGCCAGTCATCCTACTCCTCTTTTCATCTAGAACACGTCGATTTGCACTAAAAGTAGATTTTGATACTACTGTGGATATCGACACAACTAAGATATCACGTGCAATAGCGAATATTACAGAATATTAATTTTTAACACCTTTTCACCAGACTAACACATCAAGATTCTCTATTTGATTTTCATCATATGCAGATTGAAGTTCATTTCGTAAATAAAATTTAAGTTCACTACTTAAAGATGAAGATGCAGATGCACTTGAAGAAGCATGTGTATGTCTTCTATACGTAATGAATGAGAAAATAAATGAAGAACGAGAAGTACTGAAAGAACAGATGGAGGTTTGTGAACGAGAAGCACTAAATCTATTAACTTTTTTATCATATAAAGCATAAATATCACGAAGAAGTTGGTTTACCTTAGCCTTAGCAGGTTCGGAATCTTGATTCATATTTTCATAAAATACATCTAGTAAATTAACATACCACTTAATTTAACACATAGATCAAATACAGCAGCTAAGTTATACATAGGACATATTCTGTTCCAATACTCATTCCATTTAGATTTCATTTCATAAATAATAAACTCCAAAATATCATCATATCTATGTTGTATTTATAAATCAGTATTAAAAAATTATTTTATATTGAATGGTATATTTATAAATTTGATCATATTCCTATATAGATTTACCTCCAACCAAATATGATAATCTCTTTTTAATATTATTTTTT
>KE504789.1:983105-997430 GCA_000441515.1 Elaeis oleifera | reverse complement strand
CTCTCTCTCTCTCTCTCTCTCTCTCTCTCTCTCTCTCTCGTATTGAGCCAAATAGTGCATCTTACACCAATAATTAATTAATCTTAATCGAAGATTAATCATCATTTCAATTACTTTCTTAATTTTTTAATTTGGGGTTGATTTAATCTAGGTGGCCACAACTCGAGCTTGGAGAATACCAATGTGGGGTCTCACCCCATCTTACTAATTGAGATAAACTCAGTCAATTAGTTTTTAAGTTAATTATTGATTATTATAATAGGAATAGAGTTGATGAGTTAGATAATAGAAATTTAGAGAATTATGATATAAGTATTTAAAATGGGAAAGAAGATGATTTTTGAATTTCACAGTATCAAATAGGGATTTGATGTTAACTAGATGTTCTAAGTGTGTGGCAAGCTGGATTATCACAATTTGATTTTACTGATAACCGATGTGAAGATTTCTAATCACCACCACTTGCACAATCAAGAAATCAGAATCATGGATATTTCATTTTTACATATAAATTTTGATTCTCTAAGATGCTGAATTATATTTAATTATGATAAATATATCACAAATAAATAATTTATAATATTAATAATAATGAAATAAAAAATAATTAAAAATTAAAATTAGGACATCTGGATTAGTCACAATATCAATATAGCCTCATCATAGGTAGGAATATGGTATATATTGAGTATAGCCTCGCCACAAGCAGAAATATGGTACACATTGAGTATGGCCTCGTCACATGCAAAAATATGGTATATATATTGAGTATGACCTCATCATAGGATATATTTAAGAATAACCAATCACGGATAGGAGCATGACCGTGAACAATCCAAATGTCGAAAAAATCGAATGTGGTATGCAACAAACATGTTATGATAATAATGCTAATAATGATAGTGATAAAGATAATAATGCTAATAATGATAATAATTATAATATCTTAATATTGATGCTAATAAGTTGTAACATGTTTAAAGTGAAATTATGATTGAAGAGAATTAATGATTGGTTATGTACGACAAGTTTATCAGAACTGCTGTTCGATGGAACATCATATACATTTGAATTGTTATATTGTTGCAACTTGATGGACATACCGATGTCCTTGTTGAGATGATCATATGCATGCTCGATTATTGATTGCTGAAATTTGAATCATTATTTTTCAAAAGATATATTTATTAAAATTGATATCAATTTTATACTCGTATATGTGCTTAAAAAATCTTATTGTGCCGTTAGCTTATATTATCATTTCTATTTTTTTTCAAAGTCAGAGAACACCTAACTAAATGGGACTAACTTGGAATTTTTAGATGAAAATAGTAATAATTAAGTTTATATCTAATACCAAATATATCCGAACCGTATATTTTAGATAACTTTAATTTTCAATAAAAATATAGTATATTGTTTGCATTAATTATTTATTTTTGATATTAAATATTCTAGTTCAAATTTATTGGGCCTTATATATATTCTAGAATTACATTTCAAAAGAAATATGCAGCCTGTGTCATACGGCTGATGCAAGTGTGAGATTTGCGGCATGACAGTAATTGACCATATGTGGTTGACTGGCAATAAAATCATACTTAATGGCATTTGTATTGGTGAAGATAATGGCGGCATTCTTGAACTTGGAATACATTTTATCAAGGAGATCACTCAATCTGGCATCAAAGACTTTAGCATCGCTATAATATGCAAGACATTGAAATGTAGCAAGCTTGCTATCAGTTTTCTTGCACAATGCAAGTGATGAGGCACACAATCGGGCCCAATACTTGCATAGGAAAATTAACGGCCCAATATTGCATATGACAAACTTTCTGCCACCATTCTCATTTGTAGTCTGCAATTAGATAAAACATTAAGTTAATATGCTTAGAGTTGGATAGTATCTGGACTTGGATCATCATTAAGTTTCATTATTATCTCACAACTCTTGTTTAATATATCAGGATGCATGGAGTGTATAATACCATGCCAACACAGGAAAGAATACCATAAAAGTTTGTTGCACAGTGTTGCGTAGCTGTTGAAAGGTGTGAACTGGGCCTTGTCCCAACAATCACACCTATCTAATTAGCAACCAGAAATTTTAAATTTAAGTGTGTTCCTTGGTTAGGACTGAATCCGGATCGGATATCAGTATATTCATATCTATATTTATTTATTTGATGAATATAAATATAGATATAGATATTATTCGGATGCAAAATTTATATGCATATTATTTAAATGGATATGGATACAATTCAGATACTAAAAATATTGATATAATTATAGATATAATTTAGATTATTAAATTTTCTGACTACAGAATAAAATATATTACTAAATAAATGATAAATTAAGTAAATAACATATTTATATGGCTATATATTTTTTAAAAATTAATAAATACTATATAAAATTTTATAGAATCATATGCAGATTCATATTCGGATATGGATCAAACAATTATCTATCCATATC
Source organism: Elaeis oleifera (assembly GCA_000441515.1). NCBI lineage: Eukaryota > Viridiplantae > Streptophyta > Magnoliopsida > Arecales > Arecaceae > Elaeis > Elaeis oleifera. The sequence continues at coordinate 994,943 of KE504789.1, read as the reverse complement.
CATATCTATTTTTCTTTGACGGATATGGATATGAGTATGGATATTAGTCAGATTCTCAAATTTCTGTCCTTATTCAGATTGATTCGGATATAAAAATAGATTCTGATGGATAATATCCATACCACTTTTATTTTATCCCTATTATTTGCATCGATAATTATAGTATGGAAAGGTCTCCCTTTTTTTTTCTCCCGGAAAAATATTGAACCATGCTAATCAGTAATTAGAGGGAAGTGTTTGGGATGGGGGGAGCGCTTGGGTTTGGTCCAAAGTCCACCTTTTAATTAAAGGCCCGGTATTCTACCAAAAAAATTTAAAGGCCTGGTAGTCAGCATCAAAAGTCGACGCCAATGAGAGCCACTTGATCTTTTCAATCAAGATAACACGAAAAGCTTAGTTCTTTCCGCATTCCACGTGGTCTTAAAATAATACGAGTTATTTTTTTGGCGCAAAGTTTGAATCTTCTAGCCTATTCCATGCATTGAAGTTTGATAAAGTCTGTCATTTATATATTATGGGTCTTTGTTCCCCTCCAATGAATGTAATATATCTATCTTTGATTCTTCGTATATCATTGACCTGACATCATTCTTTGGCTCCTTATAACGAAGGTTGCTTGGGGCTGAAACCATATCCTTATCAATATTTATTTATTTAATAAATATAAATATAAATATGAATATTATTCAGATACAAAAATTTATATCTATTTTATTTTAAACAGATACAGATACAATTCGAATACTAAAAATATAAATATAATTATAAATATTATTTAGATAATTAAACATTATCACTATTAAATTAAAATATTACTAAATAGATGATAAATCAAATTAATAACATATTTATATAATTATATATATTTTTAAAAATTTATAAATACTATATTAAATTATACATGATTATATATAAATTCAAATTTTCAGATATAAATTGAATAATTATCTATTTATATTTATATCCATTTTTTTTAACGGATATAGATATAAATATAAATATTAATTAGATCCTCAAATTTTTATCGATATTCGGATTGATTCGAATATGAAAATGAATCCGAATGGATAATATCTATACCACTTTAAAATCTTCAAACTCATCATTAAGAAAACAAAGCATTTAATACACTGAGGCAGTTCTTTTATTTGTGGTATGTATGCAGATGGATAAGACTTATCACCGGTCAAAAGGACGGATAAGACACGTGGGAACCTAAGCCATTCAATGAATGGTTAAAATTTCCATAGTACTTGAAAATTTGTTCTATGATTAAAATTTGTAGGCTTGGTTGGTTGGAAGAAATTAGGCTTTAAAATGAAAATAGAAAAAAATGACTTCCATTCTCATTCTAATTTTAGATTAAAATGAAAAAACCCCAAAAACTCAATCCTAACACTTCTCTAGATTTCAAATCCATTTTGATTCCGATTCCAATTCCAACTATGAACTAAATGCATCGGAAGAATATAACCATTCTAATTATTATTTCATCCCATTCTGATTTTATTTCAGATTGTAAAACAAATGCACCTTAAAAAGGCAATCATCAACCAAGTCTATGAAGTTGATGGCTAAATTGTATACAGAAATGAAATTTCGAAGTGCACACGAAGCGGTCATCAATAAAACAGCCATATCCAGCAACAGTTAGATGTAACTCTTGCAAAGCATAATAATGATCCCAAGCTTCTATATGTGAAGGTGGTCAGCCTTTGCAAAGATTTTTTAACTTAATTTGGGGTTCAGAATACTTTGCTGACAATATCTTAGAAGCTATTATGCTGTTGGCAGCTTCAGTGTAATGAACTCCATCCCAACTGATATACCGAGAACCCACTGGACAAGCAGTGACATTAGGCTCACCACATTGCATGCTAAATCTGTAATTATATGGTGTCCCACCATAGCCACAACAAGCCATCAATGGGTTCACAAAGCCTGAGAAAACAAGAAAATAAGAATCACTCCAAAACTTTCCCGATGCGATGTACAAAAGAGTACATCAAGTCAGAAAGATTAATTGGTATAAAATCAAACTGACCGTATTTGGCATGATTGGTGATGAGACCATACTTGATAGCGAACATATCGGTATAAACAACTGTCGCATCCTTATATTTTGAACTAATTTGGTTGCAGAGGCCCCACAATCCAGCATTAAATTCTTTGGCAGCATTATTAACAGTTGCAAGACATCCCACTGCATCAAGCACACTATCATTTTTCTTGAGAAAAGCAAGCATTTGAGGTAAACAGCCCAGGGGACCAGTGTTGTATACCCAGAACTTTCTGCCACCATTTTTATATATAGACTGCATTCAGATAGAAACAGTAAACTTAGAATCGCAACATGAATCTTCCATTAATTCCCATGAAAAAAAAGAGAGAGCAAATATTCAAACCATAAGAACTCTATTGACCCAGGAGAATGCATGGAATATATGTTGCAAACTCTAGAATAAGCAATTTATACATAACATAAAGATATATATCACTGAATTAACCAAAACCACCCCACACATATATAGGAAGATATGCCAAAGAAGTTCAAATGATAATTAAGAGGTGCAACACGTCATCAAAGTAATACTTGATAAAGTCGAATTTACATCATCCATCTCAGATATGGATTTACAAATGACACATTGTTCTTTTCATGAGAATATGAGTAACTAATGAGATTTACTGTGTAAGAGAATAACTTGCCTTGATGGCATCTTTGATCCTCGAGAGAATAGATGGGATTTTTCAATGACTGCTGAGTAGCTTACATTTGAACTTAATGCAATGCTAATATCATTCTGCCCCATGTCAAAGGAATAAACCGCATTTCGGAACCCTTTTCGCTGATCAATAATCCTAAGCCTGAGATATAACATACTTTCATATTCATCTGTAATAATTAGAAAAACTCTCTCTATTATTGAGAAAATGATGTCATGAATCAAGAACTGAGTACCAGATGTGAAGCATGCTTAAGCAATGGCTCAAATTTTATATCACATTTACTTGACTCCACATGAATTTATGTTATCTGGACCAATACTCTCTTACTAGCTTTAATAACTTGGCTAGTTGCTCAGGCCCAATTCTTAGACCCATATACTGTTTTGCAGCATGCAAATCATGTCCCTGATGTAGTCCAACTAGCCTCACTTCATGCATGATCTAGCAACAACAATCACAGAACATATACCTTGTGCCCTGAGCTCTCGAGTGCGATTCTTGAAGTGAAAGAATTGAAGTACTTGAGTAGACAAAGTGAAAGGAATTGCAGTTGGTTCAGTGGCTGCACCAGCTACAGCAAAGTTCACTCCATGTGAAAAATTCGAACCTGAAGACTCCAAGTATGGGCTCAAAAAGTTAATCTTCAAGCTTTCACCTGCAGGAGTAATAGACAATATCAGCATACACCTGCTTCCAAATAAGGCCAGGCATGGGAGCCCATGAAGGAGACCTAGCCTACCAAGACAACAACTCATTTTAATTTAGCCTCACTTCGTACAAGCTGAACAGATCAAAGGTCCATAATTCGAACCTTTTCATTTGACTAACAAAATTTTAAACCAAGCTTCATGAGATCAGACTCAAAGAGAGAGATAAGATTATGACTCATAACTCGCTCTAAACTCTTTCCATGCAAACTTATTTGATTAGCATAGAAATCTTTTAATCAGTGCAATCCAATTAGAATAGAGGTTGTTCATGAATGGGAACAGAGATGGATCACATACAGATGAAATCAATGTACAGCTGGCCATCACAAAAGCGACCAGTGGCCTTGTGGAAGAACTGTCGGCCAGCAGGCGGGCCAAGGTAGAGGCCAAGTCCAGCCATAAGCCCTCCTGTGTCAGAGTTTGAATCTCCAAAATTGAAGAGGATACATTTGGAATGAACAACAGTTGGCAAAGAGCAGAATACATGAATCAGGACAACTTGTAATAGAAGAGCAAAAAGAATAGAGGACCTCCTGACACCCCTGCAGTCATACCATTCCCCTTCTTGTATTCTCTGTGTTATCTGTCCTCTCATCTAGAACTGCACCTCCTTATCCTACAGCACAATTTATACACCACAAACTGTGAATTTTATCCACATGAAGAATGGAAGGGTCACATGCAGGTGAGAGAGTTGCATGTTACTATGTTAGAGCCTACACAAAACTATATAATAGAAAGAAGGAGACAAAATCGCCTTTAGCATTTAGAATTTCTCAATTAGAAAAAGAGTGGATCAATACTTGTAAGAAAAAAGTCAATGAACACCAAACAGGATCTTATTTGACGCCACCATCAAATTGGACATTGGGATCTAGACATACGAGCTCAAAGGACCCAAGAATGAATATAATCTCAATAGCACAGCTGTCATCTACTGAGATAAGCAACAAAAGAAATTGTCAAGGGAGTTGTCCAAGTGATCATGTGATCTATTTCCCACTTGCTATGCTGATCTGTCATCCTGATTAAAATAATAAACCAAGATCCATGTGACCTTTAAAGAATAGAAAGTTTGACTTCTATTTATTGGGATACAAGCCTCCAACCATTATGCATATACTTCCCTTAAGACAAGGAGCGTCTACTTTAAGTCAAAGCTTTTACAGACTAATTGGTCTTTACTTTATTAATTGACATCTTTTCTATATTCAGACCACACAAGTCGAGAAATTAGGTAGATCCAGGATCAGGAACTCAGGTGTTCCACTAGGCAATCTACTCTCATTAGGGAATTTGTCATTTGTTGAGATGATCATTATAGATTTCCTTTCCCTTTTCTGTTTTTGACTTTTTTATTCAGACCACACAAGCAGCTGAGAGCTTAGGTAGAACTAGAATCAGGAGCTTAAGTGTTCCACTAGTCAATCCACTCTCATTAGGAGATTTGTCACCTATTGAGATGATAATCATAGATTATGGCAACTGAAGCCAGCACTTTTTTGTTCTTTTCCTTTCTTCCTTTTTTTTGTTTTTGTCTGTGACCATCGATCCATCCATCCATCTACCTACATGTGTCTATTCGTTGACATCTTTTGACTTGTCTCTGTTCAATGACTTTCTTATTTTAACATATCTAAAACTGTTGGTATTATGTGCATAGCATGGCTTTCCATTCACATGGGATTAAAGACAAAAGCAAAAAAGATGGCTTAATGTCCTAAAACCATCAAAATCAAAAGGAAGATGGGTATTAGAAAAAGAGCTACAGATGAAATCGAATGCTTCATATGAAATAGGTACAGAAGTACAATTTATTCTGGCAGCACTTTTTTTGCCTCACAATCCCAGTGTAGGCTGCAAGCAGTAAGGACCAGTTCTGTTGGTGATAAAAAGTATACCAGTGCACATGCATTGCTATATTCCTGACTGGAAATTTTTAAGACATAAAGATTACGAGATTATGTTTACCTCTTGTCCAGAGCAAATATGCATGAATTTAACTTACTTAAAAGTCTGGCAACCATGCGGTGGATGTAACTTGATTGATAATAATTCACCTGATATTTCAATTTTCTAGAATAAAAGAAAAAACTAACAATTTAATTGGAGAATTTAACTGTCCACAAAGAAAATATAATGTCATTTGATTTGCTAGACAATACAAACCTTGATCATGCATAATCAGTAATATAGCAGGTTAGGCCATCCAAATTCTACTGAAGCTACTATCATAGAATAAACAAGTTCAAAGAGATGTACCAAATTTGATATGTTCTTAGGAAGAGGCTGCACCATGCCTGGGACATCACCAATAATCCCTGCAAGAACAAGACCCATCCTTGAAATGATGAAATCTATTTGCATCTCTCAAAATGATCTCTCGGCCAGTGACTTTTGCAATCAGCTTAACTGCAGAATGGCAATCCCCACACACCCTAAGGTTCTTCATGACACGAATCGGCACTCCTGCAGGAATCTTCAGAATCCCAAATGCCACTGCTTGCCTCTCACTATGGTACCGCAAGTTGTGAGCCTTCTGCTCCTCATCAACATCATGCAGCACAAAGCTACCATCTGGAGAATACCCTGCCTCCCTTAACAGTCCATCTAATCTCTCCAACATGCCAACAATTAGTTTGTGCTCTGGATGTGCCATTACATCTCCACAGGAGAACATGTGCACATTCTTGCCATATTCAATCCAGCTAGACCCTGGAGACTTGCTCACATTCCTTATGCTCATAATCTTCCTCAGCTCTGCAACATCTTCCCATCTCCCACTGGAAGCATACATATTAGATAGCAAGATGTAAGGCCCTGCATTCCCAGGCTCCAAAAGCAACAGCTTTTTGGCAGCAATCTCAGCAATCTCTATATTCATGTGGGTCCTACATGCACCTAACAAAGCACCCCAAATGACAGCATCAGCCTCGACAGGCATGTTCCTGATCAAATCCATCGCTTCATCAACATGGCCAGCTCGACCAAGTAGATCAACCATACAAGCATAGTGTTCAGCTTTTGCTTCAACCGAAGAATTCGACCTCATTGATTCAAAAATTTCTCGCCCTTCTTTAACCTTCCCTGAATAGCTACAAGCAGAAAGAACACCTATAAATGTGATCTCATCAAGCACCATACCCATGGACTTCATATCATTAAAAACACTTAAAGCTTCCTTCCCTAAACCATGTTGAGCATAGCCAGTTATCATCGAGTTCCACATTGCAACATCTTTTGAGTCAAACTTATCAAATATTTCTTTGCCTTCATGAGTTCACCACACTTAGCATACATTGTCATCAAGGCTGAGACAACAAACACATCCGCACCATAATGGGACCGCAGCACTGCTGCATGAACCTCCCTACCATGATCAAGAATTGCCAGGCTGGCGCAAACAGTAAGAATGCTGATAATTGAAGGGAAATTGGGACAGATTCCATTCATCTGCATCTTGCGAAACACATCAATTGCAGCCAATTGAAACCCATTTCGCTCATACACCTTCACCATCGCACTCCACGACCCATCATCCCTCTCTGCCATCCTATCAAAAACTTCCCTTGCCTCTGCCACCATCCCATGCTGCCCGAAACCAAGGATCATTGCATTGCAAGCAACCAACGAGTGCTCCGGCATTCTCCGGAACAGTTCAGCCGCCTCGTCGATACGGCCGGCCTGGATATATCCAGTGAGTATGGCAGTCCACGAGACCTCGTTCCTCTCTGGCATCACCTCAAAGAGCTTCCTCGCGAGGTCCACCTGGAGATTCTGAGCATGTCCTGAGATCATGGCCGTCCACGAGATCACATTCCGCCGCGGCATCTCATCAAACATTTCTCTGGCCTCCGACATGCGTCCGAACTGGCAGTAGCCAGAGATCATACTGGTCCGTGCGACGATGTCCTTCTCGGGCATCTCGTCGAAGAGTCGGCGGGCGTCGTCGATGCGGCCGTCCTGGATGAGGCCGCCGAGCATGACGGTCCAGGAGACGACGTTCCGCTCGGGCATGCGGCGGAAGAGGGACTCGGCCTCGGCGATGGCGCCGGCTTGGACGAGTCCGCGGACCATGGAGGTCCAGGAGACGACATTGCGCTGGGGCATGGACTCGAAGACGGCGCGGGCGTCTGCGAGACGACCGTTCTTGAGATAGCCGGAGATCATGGCGTTGTAGGAGGCGGTGTTCCGCTGGGGCATTCGGTCGAAGAGCTTCTGGGCTTCGGAGGGTGGCGGTTGAGGAAGTAACCGGCGATGAGGGAGTTAAAGGAGACGACGCTCCGCTCGGGCATCCCGTCGAAGACCTTGCGGGCGGCATCGATCTGGCCGAGGCGAGCGTAGCGGTGGATGAGGGCATTGGCGGAGACGATCGGGGCGGTGCAGGTCGGGCGGAAGCGGAGCGGAGGGAGGCGCATCGATCCGACGGTGATGATTAGAGGGTTGGGCGGTGTTGGTACCTGAAAGAGCCGGGATTGTAGTCAATGCGTATAAATGGTGATTCTTGGTGCATTGGCTCCAAGTCAAGGCCCAGGCCGGCCCCTGGGTGGCTTCTCACTCGGCCACGACCATGATAAAGCCATTCTCTAGATGGGCCCCACAACGCCATCCATCCCCTTGAGTCCAAGAAAGAAATGTGCTTTTTTTTTAAAAAAAATTTCGCGACAAACAAAGCACTTTCATTCGTCATCTTTTATTATATTTTAATATATTTAAAACGATATAAGAATGTAAGTCAGGATGTCCATTATAATTATTGGGATATACCGACTGATCCTATCGCCGACTGATCTCGACGCCGACTCACCAACAGATTCCGATGTCGATCCATCTTCGAGATAGATCGACCAATTTTGCCCGACTGATGATGGGCGACACCGATAGCGGATACCGATGGTGCCCGGTCTGGACGTGTCGGCCAGACTGACCAACGCCGCCTCCGACCGCCCGAAAGCCGACCCGCATCATCTACTTCTTATCGGATGGGACCTCATTGACTCCCCGTCGGACGGACAACCGACGCCCAACTCCTACAGACCGCTCTGGACGCCGACTATGCTCTCGAGTCACCACCCGATACTCAAATCCCGACGTATAGTCGGCCAGCCCTTCTAAAAATGCCGAACGACCGACATGGGCTGCAGTCCTGTCAAGGACATGCTGTATGACTGCCAGAGGGCGTTGCCCTTCCAGGGACCTAGGGCGTCGTCCTGCCAAGGACACGAATTAATTCCTAGGACCTGTCAACCCATCGACGACATGGCAACCCCGACGATGTGACAGCCCACGGTGATTTGACAACTCCACAGTTGTCTACATCACCAACGGCAGGACCATACCACCTCCTACTATAAACGGGTAAGGCAACAGCTCAAGGTAAGCCCCGGCTACCCTAACCCATCTCTCGGCTCGCCACCGCTGAGTCTCTCCTGGTTCCTCTCTACTGTTGCCTAGTCTCCTCTCTGACTTGACCGTTGGAGGGTCCCCGCCGGAGGCCTCTCCGGTCTGTGTGGACTTCCCTTACAGGTGCTCGATTCCCGGCGACCAGGCGACGAGGGGATTGGCCGCAACAGGTTTTGGCGCGCCAGGAAGGGGGACGACGACAACTTCCACGAGACCTTGAAAGAGTCTCTCCGAGATGACAAGAACCAGGGCTCAGCGGTCGAGAGCCACCGGATCGGCGAGACGCTCTTCCCGTCGGAAAGAGGCCTCTCCATCACTCCCCGCGGCGGAACCCAGCTCTCCGCACCCGGTAGTGACTATGGAGGCGCAGATCGCGGCGATCGTGCGACAGATGATCGTGTTGACGGATGCGGTCAGAAGCCTTCAGCAGCAACCCACCTGCTTGCCGCACTCGTCGGTGGAGCAGCCGGCGGTGAACCCCATGCCGTCCAGGTGTAGCCGCCGACGTCCGCATCGCTCTCCGTCTCCGTCTCGGGAGCAGCCATCCCAACATTCCCATCGAGAGGGGGAGAGACGGCCGCGGCGTGACATCCACCGGTCTCAACATCCCTCTCCTTCCCAGCTCGAGCGAGCGAGGAAGGAGAAGCGGCCGCGGACACCGTCCGCCTCCCTGTCGGATTCATCGGGAGATTCGATTCCCGGAGTCTTCCAGCACCGACGGAATGACGAATACGAACGAAGGTTCGAGGAGATCGACCGTCGACTCGTCCAGCTCCAGATAGACGGCCAGAAGTCTTCGAACGACGTTGACTTCCGGACCGCCCAGCCCCTCTCCCGATTCATACTCGACGAACCGATCTCCGATCGGTTCAAGATGCCGCACGTGGAACCTTACGATGGCTCTACCGACCCAGTCGACCACCTAGAGAGTTACAAAGCTCTCATGACAATTCAAGGGCAATCGATGCCCTTCTTTGCATCGGCTTCCCGCCACGCTTCGTAAAGCTGCCAGGGCCTGGTACTCCAGCCTCCGCTCCGGGAGTATCCATTCCTTCAGGCAGCTCGAGCATTCCTTCGTGGCCCACTTCAGCACCAGCCAGAAGCCGCCGCGAACCTCGGATAGCCTCTTCTCCCTCAAGCAGGGGAAACGAGACGCTTCGACATTTCGTGGCGCGGTTTAACGCGGCCACGCTTGAGGTCCAGGACCTCAACGAAGACATGGCCATCTCGGCCATGAAGCGGGGGCTGAGGGGTCCCGGTTCACGTATTCTTTGGACAAGACCTCCCCGGACGTATGCCGAGCTATTGGAGCGCGCGTACAAATACATGCGTGCAGACGAAGAAGCTTCTGATCGGTGCTTGATCGAGACCAAGAGTCCAAAGGAGAAGCGAAGGAAAGGTCAGGTCCCTGCCGCGCCTAACGGACCTCCGACTGACAGCCGGGTCTCTCCCCGGCAACGGAGCCCGGCATACCCCCAGCGACAAAGCCCGAAACCCGACCGACGGTGGAGTCCGAGGTCGGCACGTCAGAGGTATGACTCCTACACTCCTCTTTCTGCTCCTCGTGCGTAGATCTTGATGGAGATCGAAGGAGAAGAATATCTACGACGGCCTCCGCCTTTGAAGGCAAAGAGCCTCGACCGACGGAAGTATTGTCGATTTCATCGAGGCCACGGTCATAATACGGAGCAGTGTATCCAGCTCAAAGACGAGATTGAGGCCCTCATATGACGGGGGTACCTCGGTAAATTTCGATGGGGCCCACCGACTCTACCCGTCCCCGACCGACGACCCCAACCGACTGAGGAAGCGACGAACAACCAGCTTACAGCCGGGGTCATCAACATGATCTCCAGGCGAGCCGATCGAGGGACGACTGCCGAAGGAGGGTCGGCGAAAAAGCCACGCCGGAATAATGTAATCACCTTTACAGACGAGGATGCTCGGGGAATCCAAACTCCCCACGACGACGCTGTTGTTGTCTCGGCAACAATAGCTAATTATGATGTAAAAAGAATTTTCGTCGATAATGGAAGCTCGACCAATATTTTGTTCTACTCGACTTTCTCCCAAATGCGACTATCGACTGATCGGCTTGAGAGAGTCTCCACGCCCCTGGTAGGCTTTGTCGGAGACGCCGTCGCAGTGGAAGGAGAAATCACCCTCCCTGTGACGGTCGGAACCGAACCACAACAAAACACCGCCCATTTAACTTTCACGATCGTCCAAGTACCTTCGGCTTACAATGCCATACTTGAGAGACCCGGACTAAACGCCTTCAGGACGATAGTCTCGACGTACCATCTGCTGGTCCGGTTCCCGATTAGAAACGGAGTTGGAAAATACGCGGGGATCAACAGCTCGCCCGGCGATGCTTTCAAATCTCGACTCAGAGCGGCGAGCTGGTGGATTCCCTGTCGATCGACAAGCTGGATCAACGAGAAGAGGAGGAGCGGGGTGAACTGACCGAGCGGCTAGTTTCCATCCCAATAACGGACAATCCCGAACGGGTGGTCAGGGTCGGGTCGCAACTGTCCGACCCTGGGCGATAGCAGCTCATAGAGCTGTTGAAAGCCAATGCCGACGTATTCGCTTGATCAGCAGCGGACATGTCCGGCATCCCCCCGGAGACAATAACCCACCGACTCAACATCAATCCCAGTATGAGGCCGGTGAGGCAGAAGAAGCGGTTTTCACCCTCGAAAGGCAGAAGGCCATCGACGAAGAAGTGGACAAGCTACTCGAGGCAGGCTTCATCAGAGAAATCACGTATCCCGATTGGCTCGCCAATGTCGTCATGGTGAAAAAGGCCAACGGAAAGTGGAGGATCTGCATCGACTACACCGACTTAAATCGGGCCTGCCCGAAGGACAGCTTCCCACTTTCGAAGATCGACCAGCTGATGGATGCGACGTCCGGCTATCGACTGCTCAGCTTCATGGATGCCTTCGTCGGGTACAACCAGATTCGGATGACGCCCGAGGATGAGGAGCAT
>KE504789.1:916816-934305 GCA_000441515.1 Elaeis oleifera | reverse complement strand
ATATATATATATATATATATGTTAGAGCTCATTCAAAAAGAACTCCCTCGCTATTTATTGTTTTTAAGGTTGAAAGTTTAAATTCAAAGAAGAACTCCATCCAGAGTAATAGTAATGTAAGTGTTCTTTTTTGCAATCACAGCATCCTCTAAAAGTGAGGACTCAATTCATCAAAAAGTATCAAATATATAAATATAAGTTATGTAGGCTTAATTTCTAAACTTGAAAATGAATTTGAAAAATGTGAATTTTGTACTATGAAAATAACAAGAAAGCTTTTAAAAGTGTTAGGTGTGGTTCTATATGATTAGAACTCATTTATTTTGATATTTATAAATCTAAAAGTAATTTGATATGTGGTGGTAACCGATATTTTATAACTTTTAGTGATGATTTTTTTAAATACTCATATATTTATCTTATGAAACACAAAAGTGAGGCATTTGAACAATGTTCTATTTTCTTAAAATAAAGTTGAGAATAAATTTGGTAAAAAGATTAAAAGGTTTGGAGTGATAGATATAAGGTATATGACTTTATTGATTAATAAAATCTCATGGTATTATTTATAAAGTTACTCCTCCATACTCACCTACTTTTAATAGAGTTGTTGAATGAAAGAAATAGAGCTCTAATAGACTTAGCCAATACTATGTTTGCTAGTTCTGAGGCATCGATAAATTTATGCAACAAAGTTTTTTTGACAGCAAATTTTGTTTTACATAGGATACCACATAAAAGCACTCTTTTGACTTCTTTTGAGTTATGGATTAATTACAAACCAAATTTATATATATTTTTTAAAGTTTAGGGTTGCCTAGCATATGCAAGGCTATCGAAATCAAAAAGATTTAAATGGAAAAAAGTTTCTATATGTATATTTTGGATTATGCATCAAATAGCAAAGTCAACGGATTTATAAATCTTGATAACAATATTATTATCGAATCTTTGGATACAAATTTTCATAAAATAAATTTCCTTTAAATCAAAAATAAGTAGGGTCATGAGCTATAAAAATACTGATGAACCATCTACATCTAGATCAAGAGATAAGAATGATAAATTAAATAATAGAACCTAGGATGAGTAAAAGAATTAGAATGGAAATAGATGTTGGTCCTTAGTGGTATGTGTATAATGTACAAGGTGCTTTACCTCCTTAGAAGAGGCTTTATCTTCTTCTTATTTAAATTTCTAAAGAGAAGCCATCAATTATGAGATGGATTCTTTAATTTCCAATAATACTTAGAAACTTGTAAACTTACCCCCATGTTGTAAAACAATTGATTGTAAATAAGTACTTAGATAAAAATTAAAACCTGATAGAATAATCAAAAAATTCAAAGCTAAGCTAGTAGTCAAAGGCTATAGACTAAAAAAAAAAAAGATTTTTTTGATATATTTTCTCCAATCACCAAGGCTTACAAATATTAAATTACTTATTATTGTAGCCACTATTCATAATTTGGTCATACATCAAATGGATGTACGGTAGTCTTTTAAAATGGAGACTCCAAAAAAAAATTTATATAATCAGCCTAAAGAATGTGTCATGCCAAGTAATGAAAATAAGATATGTAAATTATTTAAATCTTATATAGTTTAAGATAAGTACCTAGACCATGGTATGAAAAATCTGATATGTGCTTGCTTTCAAATGATTTTAAAGCAAATGAAAGTGACAAACACAAATATTGTAAATCTATTAATGACTCTCATATGATGATATATTTGTATATCAATTATCTTTTAAATTTTGCCTCAACTTATAAATGGTAAATGCTACAATATTATTACTTGGAATAATTTGGTATGCAAGATTTAAGGGAGGCACATATGATACTTGGCATGAGAATTACTTAAATTTCCAATGGCATTTTATTGACCAATCTCATTACATATAAAATTTTGAAAAATATTAATTTTTTATTATAACAATTGAGCACTCCTTTTTGATGCCGTTATGCAATTTTTCCTACAAAATATGAGAACGATATTTATAATTAAAAGGTGCATGCTAGCATTATTGGTAGTCTCGCATATGCCACATATTACAATAGGCTTAATATTGCCTATGCCATGGGATTGCTAGAAGGGTTCATCAGCAACCAAGCATCAAGCATTGGAATGCTATAACTCATTCAAAGAAAAGTTTGAAAAGAACCATACACCATGGTTTATTATATCATTGATAGCCTATTATACTTGAAGGGTACACTGGTATTGGGTAGAATGCTTTGTTAGATGATTTGTTATCTATCACCGGCTATGTTGTTGCTTTGGATGGTGGAGTGATATGTTGGAAATAAAAAATAAAAAATTATTGCTAAATCTACTATAGATGCAAAATTAATAGTCTTAGCCTCAGCTAGTGAAGAAGCTGGTTGGTTATATAATTTTATTATTTGAAATCTCATTATGAGAAATATCTATACCACCATTTTAATTCATTATGATAATATTTATATCATTTAAAGAGTATGGAATAAGTATTATAATAGAAAAAAATACTAGATCTGTTAGTAAAAAATATACAATATTTTATATAAACAATGGTTCAATAAATTTTGACTAAATTCGAACAAAAGATAATCTTATGGATCTATTTTCAAAGGCTCTAGCTAGAGGAGAAGACCTAGATAATATTGAGAAGGATAGGGATGGCAGTCGGATGGATATTTTTGAGTATCCGATCTATCTCATACCCTAATGGGATCCGTTTAGCATATCCGAATAGGGTTTGGGACGGATTTGGGATTTGAAACTAAAACCTGTTCGGGTTTGGGATGGATTTGGGATTCACATCTCAAGTACCCACTATCCGAATCCAAATATATTTATATTAATCATTTGATCCCTTTAAAACCCTAGGCCATGGTCTAACCTCCAAGCTATTGGTCAAATCTAGATTCATCTCTTCTCTTAGCCACTGCTCCATCCTCCAAGCCGAAGTCTTCCACATGATCGAGACTCTTAAGAACGAAAAAAATAGTGGATGAAGGTATTTGAGAATCTCCCACGCGATCATAATTTCTGAGGATGAAGGCATTTAAGAGTCCACCAAATCAAAGGAACTATGAAAAAATTTAAAGGTAAGATCTTTTCAACAAAATTGATCATTTCATTTGTTTTTCTTTTTTTTTCTTTTTGCTTCTTTTCCTTATCATTTCATTCCCTGTTTTGGAAATCTATGGGGAGGGAAAGCACCTAATGGAGATCGGAGGATTTTTTTTTTTGCTTCTTTTTCATGTCATTTATTTCTATTTTGGAGATCCGTGGGGAGGGAAAGCACCTGATGGTGATCGGAGGAGTTTTTTTTTCATTTCATTCCCTATTTTGGAGATCCGTGGGAGGAAAGCACCTGGTGAAGATCAGAGAAGTTTTTTTTTGCTTCTTTTCCATGCCATTTCATTCTCTATTTTGAAGATCTACAGGGAGGGAAAGCATCTGATGGACATTGGAGGATTTTTTTTTTTTTTTTGTTCTTTTTTTCTTATCATTTCATTCCCTATTTTGGAGATCTGGTGGGGAGGAAAAGTACCAGATGGATTTGGGTATCCGCATAATCCGACCTAAATATAAGATAATCAGGTAGGTTCAAATACTCGATGGGTATCCTAATCTTATTGTGGGACGGGTTTGGAAATATAAGCTGATTTTGTAATTGGATTTGGGATGGATTCAGATAGCTAAAAGCTTAATCGAGTTCGGATACGAGCAGGACAAATTTTATGGGTACCCTACCCATTTCCATCCCTAGAGAAGGATGAGACTTAAGCCCAAAGAAGAATAAATTGCCTATAAAGAAATCCTACCTAGTGACTGGAGATCCCAAGAATTAGGTTCAAAGGGAAGAACAAATCATATGCACTAAATTTATTATTTTTGCCATCCCTACAATGTGAAAGCATGAATCTATAGCAAACATAAATGTTAAATTTTCATTAAAACTCTTAATATAGCTTATAGCTTTTATGACTAGATGCTAGAGTTATGGAAGTATCCTTGATAGACCCACCCAAATGAGCATAGAAGTAGGGCTGCTTTTATAAGAATTAGGCTAATTCTCTAAGCCACTCATGAAAGCTAGGATCAAGCACAAGGTTGTAATATGCTGACTTTTAAGCTCATTGTAGAGTACCTAAACAATATGTGTGTGAAGCAATGTCATATCTTCCAAAAGATAGTGAGTTTAAGGCATTGTTCACTATTAGCTCTAAAGCAATATTGTTGAAACATTAACTGGACGTTCAAGCTATTGGCACCCTCATTATGCATGATATTCTACTTTTATTTAGAAATATGTATATATTTGTTATCTATATTCTTGTAAAAATCAGTGGGAGATTATTGATATATTTTTTTAAACAATAGACAAAATGAACAATTTTTTTTGGAGGCCATTTAGTATTAATTATTACATTGAAGTTGGCTGAGTTTAGGTTTAAAAATTGAATATGAAAAACTTCAGCCATTAAAGTAGAATGATTTTAATCTTATATTTCATGCATTGGCTAGTTATAAATTTAATTTTAAAACTTCAGCCATTAAAGTAAAATGATTTGAGTTTTATATCTCATTCATTGGTCAATTACAAATTTAATTTTAAAATGCCAACCATTAAAGTAGAATGATTTTAGTTTATTACTCATTCATTAGCCAATTACAAATTCAATTTTAAATTTTAGCCATTAAAATAGAATTATTTAGTTTATATTTTTAAAATCTTATTCATTGTCGGGTTATAAAGTTGAAAAAAAAATATTTATATTAATCCAAGATTTGATTTTGATGATAACAAAATATTTAAGTGTAAATGATACTAATTGTGTATCTTTATAGAAGAATAGTTGTCAGTTCTCTCAAATACTCATAATGATCTATCAAATTAAAAAAAAATTTCTCAAATCAATTAAGTGAAAGAAATTTTCAAGATAATATACACAAGTTTTGATTTAGAAGAGTCGATCCTAAAAAGTCAAGAGGAGCCCCTAAATGTCCACAGACTTAAACAGAAGACTCACATTTTTAGAAATTTAAGAGTCGAGCCATAAAATTCATGAGTTGACCCCAACATGATTGGAGCAGATTGTTACTTTCCACAAGTTGATCTCAAATTTTTAGAAGTCAATCTCTAAATGGTCTCAGGCCCAAGATAGCGAACATGCAAAACTGATCCTAAAGTAGCAAGAGTCGACTCCAGATCCAGACGAGCTGACTTTTGGATGGTCTTAAAGAAAGATAAAAAGCTGAAAAAAAAGTATCTCTATGAGAGTCAACACCAACACTTCATAATTTGACTCATAGTATATATAAGTCGACCTTAGCTTTACTGAAAATCGATCCCAAAATGGCATAGGCACAAGATAGAGGACTATCAAAATGATAGTGCTTCAAATATTGACTTGTGGGATAGATGAGTCAACCTTTGAAGAAGAGGAGTTGATCCCTTTGCAAGTAATAGCTTAATGGCTAATTTTCTAGTAGCTTCCAATGGGCAGAAAATAACTCCAATGGCTATTTTAGCTTCTACAACAACTAGTTTATCCTTTCCAACCAAAATTAAAGATATTGAAGATATGAAACTAAATTAATTAAAAAGCATAAAAAGTAGTGGAATGAATCCTTAGACACCCAAGTGAGCCTTAAAGCTATCCATGAAGGGTGCATTCAATCCTTCAAGCCAAAAAAAAAGTCAAGAGCCTTAATTGAGTAAGCTACTAAGAGAATATACACTACAATCATTGAAAATCCTCTCATTCATTAAAGAAAGAAGTCCAAACTTCGAGCAACCATCTTCTACTTCTGGTTATGCTTCAATGAGCTTTTCTTTCTTGAGCTTTAGCTCATTTGTTTCTAGACTTATTTATATATCTTGCTTTCCTTATAAGTTTTCAGAATAAAAACTTATGGGAGAGGTTCTTCCAAACCCATAATTAAATAATGTATTAACCAGGTCTGGGGTGGTTTAGTTGGAAAATGATTTTGGTTGATTACCCAGCAAAATCAACTAGATTGATTGGGAATCCAAAAATAATCAAACTATAATCTTGAGTGATTATAATTAAATTCTAAGGAGGGGATTGGAAAGTGGATATATGTATGGAGTTGGCACTGAATCACCGGTAAATCTTTATGTGTTTATGATTGTGTCATACTTTATTTTTTACTTTATATTTATTAGTTATTACAATTTTATCTCACTATAATCACTTCACTCTTATGATTAAATACTAAAATTAGTACACATAATTGCTATAAATTTTAAACCCCTAATTCAGTACCCCCTCTTAGATTGCTTCATTCAGATAATTTATATATTAAAACTTGTCTAATTGAGTTGCTCTCTATTGGCTTATGAATAAAGTAGAGCTGAATCAACGAGGGCTCTAGAAAATTTCAATTTTAGTTATTTTCCTCCCTATTCTCCCTTATATTATTTATACCTTTCATAATTCTTCTTCATCAATATTGAAGCATATCAAATTCTTTAGATAAAGCAAGTGCCATTTAAAGAACTTCTCACCTTATTGGTGGTGCAAACTGTAAGGTATATAGTTGGATAGCTAAGCTTGTTGTATTATATAGATGGCATACAAAAAGTTATTATCTATTGCATCCAGAAATTTCACAGATGATACATATTGTTTCAAGAGAGCAACTCAATCTACATCTCAATTTTGCCACCTTTCTTACGTAAAATTATTTATGGATAATTTCTTAAAATTCTAATAATATCTCTCTATTTTACTCTAACAATTACACCTACCTCAACATGTACATTTACTAAATTGAGTTTAAAGCTTCTTCAACTCTCTCTAGCTACTACTTGTCAAATCACCTATTATCATACATTCACAAATAAACAAGGGATGCATCTAATTCATGTAATGACATATTAAATTATCCACCACTAATTATTGGGAAATACAAGAATACATGGTGGTGATTTAAGTAGAAAGTCTATGAAAAATACAAAGCATAGAAAATATAATTTCGATATATCTTGCAATGATTTAGGTCTTTCTTAAAAAAATATTGTAATGATTTAAGACCTTTTTGTCATGCATTTTAGAAAAGAAGTAGAATATTGTTGGTAACATATTACACACTTAAAGCCATTTTTGAGGATTTTTTTTTTATTTATCTTTTCTATAGAGCTGAATTGTTCTTTTTTTTTTTTGGTCCAAAACAAGGGAGAAGGTTCTGAAAGCAAGCTAGTGTAATTCAGATTAGGAAACAACAATCACAACTACAAAGAAATTGATATCTTTCTTCTTATATGCATCACTCTAAATGCATCAGTCAATAATAGCTGGATTAAGTTTGAATAGAGTTGATTTTTTTTTGAAATAAAAGTCTCTATAAAGCGTATAACCAGCCAACCAGTCAGCAACCTAGTTACTTTATACATGAGATGTGAAAAATGTGTCCAAATCGCTATGAGGTATTCTTAAGACGTAAGCATGGAATTCACACTCAATAAATAACTCAAGACTTTATTCATAGATCAAGAATTATATAAACTATTAAAATCTACTTCGATATGCTTTCATTCCTGATGCATAATTGAATTATGTACTTTTGTGAGAATCTACATCTAAATTACTTTTTTTTCATGTCAAAGAAGGTGTGTAAAATCATCATCAATGCTTTGCATAAAGGAGAAAGGTTTGTAAAAACTTGTTCATTCATATTAAAAATATATACTAGGTATTTGATATATATACATAGGATACAAGCCATCAATCTTAAAATCAAGTAATTAAATAAGAAAGCTAATCCAATTTTCTAAACAAATTGTTGACCCAATCAATCCTAATAAGTTATAGCCACATATACACAAGGTCATAAATAGACAAGATTTGATATTTGAAATTAAAATTTGAAATATCATAATACGTTCCCTCAAGTTGGAGCATGAAGGTCACAAACACCCAACTTATAGAGTAAGTGCTGAAATTGACATCAACCCAAGGCTTTGGTGAGCAAATCAGCTGGTTGCATTGAAGTAGAGATATGAGCTGGAGAGAGAAAGCTCTGTTGAATCAAATTTCGAACAAAATAGCAATCCACCTCGATATGCTTAGTTCTTTCATGAAAAATAGGATTGACAGCAATGTAAAGCGTAGCTTGATTATCACAGTATAGTGAAATAGACAATGAGAAGAAAATACCAAGAGAACTTATGAAATATTTGAGCCAAACAAGTTCACTAGCTATATCCACCATGGCACGATATTCGGCTTTAGCCGAAGAATGAGAGATAGTACTACGTTTTTGATTTTCTAAGATATGAGAGAAGAGCCCAATATGATAAAGTAATCAATAACCGATTGTCTAGTCATGGGATAAGCTGCCTAATCAGAGTCACAATAAGTATGTAAAGTGAGGTCACTATTACAAAAATAGAATATCCTGATCTAAAGAACCCTTCAAATAATGGAGCAAATGCATAGCGGCATTAAGATGACCCTGACGAGGATCCTGTAAGAACTGACTTAATATATACACTGAATAGGTGATGTCTAATCGAGTGATAGTCAAATAAATTAGATGCCCAATAATGTGACGATATTGCATCAGATCTAGAATAGGATCACCTAAATCACTGGAAAGATGATGCTGTTGAACGATAGAAAAATCAGAAAGTCGAGCTCCTAGCATCCCACATTCCATTAAAATATCAAGAGTATATTTTTTTTGAGAGAAGAAAATGCCAGAAGGAGATCGAGCTACCTTAATACCTAAGAAATATTTGAGTGTGCTTAGATCTTTGATGCTAAAATAATGGTCAAGTTAAGTTTTGAAAGTAGCACAACTTATAGAGTCATTACCCACCAAATAAGATCATCCATGTATATCAAGACAATAAGAAAATATGGCCACATATATAAGTAAAGAGAGAAGGATCATCAGATGATGAGATAAAATCATACCATTGAATAGCACCTGAAAATTTTCGAACTACTGACGAGATGCCTAACGTAAGCCATATAAAGATTTATGCAACCGACACACCATCCCTAGCTGTGTAGACTTATATCTAGGAGGAAGAGTCATATAAACTTCTTCTTTTAGATCCCCATATAAAAAGTATTGTTAACATTAAGTTGGTAAAATTCCCAATATTTCACCACCGCAACAGCCAATAAACACTGAATAATGACCGACTTAGCTATAGAGCAAATATCTCGTGAAAATTCTGATCCTCTATTTTAGTGAAGCCTCGAGCCACAAGATGAGCTTTGTACGATTCAATCGAACCATCCAAATTAAACTTGATTTTATACACCCACTTGCAAGTGATATGTCATTTTTCAGAGGGTAGAGAAATGACAACCCAAGTGTGATTGATCTCAAGAGCAACAAACTCTTTGGCCATTGCATCATACCAATGTGCATGTTGAACTATCTGAAAATAAGTTTTAGGTTCTCATGAGAACTAAAAGCTACTAAGAAAGCATGATGAGTGGTAGAAAAATGGTGATATGAAATAAAATGAGAAAGAGGATGATTAGTACCTGAAGAAATAGCATTGACGGGGAGCCGACATGAAGTATTACCTAAAGATTGGCAAATGTAATCTTGTAGATTTGATGGGGGATGAGTAACACGCTTAGGCCTTATGGAGAGAGAAGTTGGAGGCTGATCATATATGGAGGATATGGAGTCAATAGCTAAAAAAGAGGAATTGAAGCTACCAGATTCATGACCGAAAGCAAAATCATGGTCATAAACTGAGGCATCAAATGTGGGATTGGGAACCAGAGAAGTTGATATGGGTACGTAGGAAATATCATGATCTTTGACTATGTTGGGTATAACTGGAGAAGATGAACTGTCCACAATAACACTCATGGAGCCATCCGAAAGAAAAACAGACTCACAAAAATGACATCCCGTGAAACATAAATTTGATGAGTAGCCAAATTATAAACCCGCCAGCCTTTCTTACTATGACGGTAACCCACAAAATATATTTAACAGCTCGAGCATCAAATTTGGTATGAGATCTATCATGAATTCAAGCATAGCAAAGACAACCAAAGATTCAAAAAAGATCATAAGAAGGAGTGATAGAAATAAGAGCTCATAAGGTATCTTTCCAAATAAATACTAGTATATAGTTAATTATGTAGGCAGTAGTAAGCATACATTCGTCTTAAAAATGAATAAGAAGGTTATCCTGAAAATAAAGTGCTCGAGCAACTTCTAAAAGGTGATGATGCTTATATTCCACACGACCATTCTGTTGAGGTGTATCAACATATAAAGTTTGATGAATAATGTCATGTTGAGAAAAAAAAATTTGCATTAGGAAAATGTAAACTTGGTGCCATTGTCCATGCACACAAATTTGAATAGAAACATTAAATTGAGTGTGAATCATAGCATAAAAATGAGTAAAATAATAGTAAACATCAGACTTGTATTTCAATAAGAAAACCCAAATAGCATGACTAAAGTCATCAACGATAGTTAAAAAATAATAAGCATCTGATAAAGTAGTTGGATATCACCCCACACATTACAGTGTATTAAAGAAAAAAAAGTACTTGTATTATTTTGACTTAATAGAAATTGAACATGCATTTGTTTTGATTGATGACAAATATCACATGCAATAATATTATTAGGAATTGAAGATAAATGAGAAAGCTGAGATAAACTACGAAAAGAACATGGCCAAAATGTTGATGCCACAAAACTGCACTGGTAGTGTGACAAACTGATGAAACAAGCGAAGCAGTCACAAAATGAAGGTAATAAACTCCATGTCCTGCATCACCCAACCCAATCCACCTCCTCGATACTTGATCTTGAATGACATAAAAGTTGGCAAAAAAGTTATAAAACAATTGGCATCATGGGTAAGCTTTGAATAGAAATTAAATTACACTGAAAACTTGAAATGTGAAGAACTTTATGTAGTATAATGTTGGTACTAAGAGAAATATTCTCAACATGTGAAATCAATAATTGTGTCCCATTTGGCAATCAAACAAAAGAAGAATTAGAAGAGGATGGCAAAGATGAGTGACTCGAAGTCATATGATTAGAGGCTCCGGTATCTAAAACCCAATCAACAAGTATAGGAACAAAGAATATTACCATCCACATTTTCATTCATCATAATTTATCATTGTTCAAAAGAAAAGAAGTTGCTGGTATTGATCTGCAAATAAGCCAAAAAGTGGAGAAGAACCCCCTATGGCCTAGGCATGATGAGCAATAGAAGCCCCAGAGCCATGGTTCGATGAGGACATGCCATCTTTTTTCTGCTGGGCCTTGTTAACTTACCAATTAGATGGGAAGCCAATAAGTTTATAATAGTATGCCCTGGCTTTTGATAATGCTCGCAGATGATTCATTTTTTGTCCTTACTCTGTGTAGAACGAACCACATTAGAAGAGGCTAAAAATTTATCACCTCGTACATGTAGAGTAGCACCTTCGATATTTGTCTGACGAGTAGCATGAAGGGTCTGCTATTTTTCATCCTGACAACTAAAGCATAAACTCGACTAAGATTAGGCAAAGGCTCTTGACTGAGGATCTGTGATCGAATGGAACAAAGGAGTCATCAAGTCCCATCAAAAACTAGTGTATTTTTTTCTTTTTATGTTCCTGCACAAACTCCTTTGCTGCACCACATGAACACTTTGGGACAGAGACATATGTAGTCAATTCATCCCTTAAAGATTTCAACTTTGTAAAATAAGAAGAAATAGAGAGACCTTCCTGAGATAATAAACTAAGTTCCTGATGGAGATGATGAACCTGGAGAGCATTCCCTTGAGAAAATTGATCGGTAAGATCAGTCCACATATCCATGGTAGTGTCTGCATATGCAACACTGTCATGTAATTCCTTGGCCAAAAAATTGAACCGTCAAGATATGACCATGGAGTCGCACTTTGCCCACATCAAAGCATCTGATGAAGATGCCTCCGGCTTCAGCAAACTCCCATCAACAAAACATAGTTTATTCTTTGCACGAAGTGCATTAGTCATGGTATGAACCTAAGTGGGGTAATTCTCTCCAGTGAGTAAACAAGAAAGCAAAATAGTACCTGAGTTATCAGAATTGGTGAGATAATAGGGAGAGGCTAAATCCATATTTGGGCGAGATGATGAACTAGATTCAAGTTTCACAATTGCTCTGATACCATGTAAAACTTATTCATTTATGTTGAAAATGTATACAAGGTGCTTGATATATATATATACAAGATATAAGCCATCAATCCTAAAATCAAGTAATTGAATAAGGAAGCTAATCCAATTTTCCTAAACAAATTGTTGATCCAATCAATCCTAATAAGTTACAGCCATATATATACAAGGTCATAAATAGACAAGATTTGATATTTGAAATTTGAAATTTAAAATATCACAATAAAGTATGAAGGCTTGAGAATTTTTTAGTAAAATCCATCATGGCATATTTATGTATTATTTAGTCAGGTATGTACTTCTAAATGACCAGATCTTTGAGATTTCTTCCTTCTCTTATTTTTATCTAAAATCTAATATTAAATTTTGTTCTTCATTTACCAATTTAGGCAAAATACTAAATGTGAATTATTGATCTATCCTTTATGGCCCATGTTGGTCTATCAAAATTTTAACTAGATTCCATTGTCAACTTAAATTGAGTACAAAGCTAGCAAACTTATTGTTGATCATCAAGTAAATCCAACCAATTAAGTTGAATGGACCAAATGCAAAAAAAAACTTACACTATTGAATCCAGTATGGAAAAATCAGACCTGGGTTAGGCCAATCATAATCTTCAAGTGTAATTATTTGCATACTATATATAGTATAGAAAAATACATCGTCCCATCTGATTGGACTACATAACCACTGCTTTCCAGCGCACATTTAATGCTTGTAGTTCTTTTTAGTTAAATTTTAAATGACTAAAATATTCCTCCTCTTTTGAAAAATGATGATATTCTGTGATCATATTATTATATTCTGTAATTAAATTAAGATTTTCTGCACACAAAAGTAAGAAAAAGTGAATGAACTATGAAGCATTATTCTTCTTTTATAGTATAGATTGGTAATTATTTTCAGCATACTTATCCTCTTTTGGTGCTTCCTTATTTATTGACTCTATTTTTGGTCATTGTCCGCCATTACTGAACAAAATCATATGGGCGGGCACTATAGGCCATCATATAGGGTGGGCCTAGTTTCATGCCACATTTTTTTCTATATTTTAAAGAAAAATCTAAAAATCAAATAAGAATTTGATTCTCTTACTAACAGAGTCTGTTAGCTCCATAATTGAAATAATAAAAAAATAAATAAAATGCATGCCTAAGAACCACTCTTCATGACTGTTCATATCATCTTCTTTCTCATCAAGCCTCTCTACCATTATCTTCCTCATCAAGCCATTTTTTTATCCGTAAGGTCTTCCTCCCGAGTCTCTTTCTTCTCTTCCAAATCTTATACACCATCTCTCCTATCCATGAGGTCTTCATTGAATCTCCTGCTTCTTTTTAATTTTTTTTTTAATTTTTTCATCTAAAATTTATAGAAATCATATTTTTTTATATAGAGATGTATATTGAGATGTTGGATGAATATTTACTTGGTGTATATCAACTGACCACATACTATATACTGGTGGATACTAAGTTCAGTAAATTATATATCAATTTATCTATACGTGTGTATTGAATCGTTGTTGGATGTGTATCAAAAATATTTATAGTATGTATCAATAACCATCTAGTATATATCATGTACTTATATGCTGTATGGTAAGTGCTATATTCTAAAAATTATGTATCGCTTTACAAAAAGGTGTATATTAGGATATCAAATAATATTTTGCTATGCTTGTATTAACTAATCCTATACTATATACTGGTGTATACTAAGTTTCGTAAACTATGTATAAACTAGCTATAGGTGTGTATTGGATTGTTGCTGGATGTGTATTAAAAAATATTATAGTATATATCATCTAGTTATATATTTAGTATATGTTATATGATCATATAGTATGTATCACTAAAAAATATATACTGAAAATAAGAAAGAAAGAGAATATCTTAATCATAGAACTAATAACCCCGTTAGTAGAAAATCTTTGACTTTTATACTTATTCTTTAAGATCAGTATTAAAGAACGTAGCAAACTATGAAGCCCGCCCATATGATATTTTATAGTGCCCGCCCCATATTATTTTGTTTGCCATTACCTATATCAGTAACTTCCTCTTGTCTCCTTTTCTAAAAAGTTAATTATAGCAATTAACCAAATATTGTCTCTTGTATAAGTGACAAGTGGCAAAACATAGTTCCTTTAAGTACCATTCACCAATGGTTAAATAGATATTGATCAGCCTTATATTTTTGGCCATTATTATAGTTAATTAATGATAGATTAATTTGAATGTAAATAGTCTATTTTTCTTTAAAAATCCATTTTATATTTGGTTCTCAATACATTTCATATTATATATATATTTAACTTGACGTGAGACATGGGTCCGTTACTAATGTGTGTTTCAAGTTGTTCCATACACTTATTCTAGGTCCAATCTTAAATGATCTAGAAAATAAGATTTTTCAGAATATTGATTTGTTATAATGAAGTTGGATAAAGACTTAGGTCCTGTTTGGGATTACCATCAGCAATTAATAAAATTTTTGGAGCTTTTGGAAGTAGAACTTTTGAAAAGTAGAGCTTTTGAAAATAGAATTTTTATAAAAAAACTATTTATTATTTGATAACCATATTTATGAAGTACTTTAAAATATTAATATATATTTGATAATTAAATAAAAAATACTTTCGGTATGATAAATAATAGTAAAGATATTACATAGTATTGTATAGTAGAGAATAATATAATATATTATTATATATTAAATATTATAATATAATATATTATTATTATCATATAATAATATTATAATTATAAATAATTTATAATATAATATAATATATTAGTCATAATATAATGTAGTAAAAAATTATTATAATATGATTAAATTATATTATTATTAAAATATTTTTCTATGCCTTCCATCAGAATATCCAAGTATCTTTCAGAAGAACGGGAGATTTTATTAAATCTACGAGGTGGAGAAGGTACTATATATACTGGCTCAACTTGAATAAATTTATAGGTTCTATGACTCATTGTTCTTCACAGATTCTCTCTTCGAGCTTAATTTTTCTCCACTATCTCTATTCTGGATAAATTATTTTTCAAGAATATAGTACGTCGGCTCACAATCATATTATAATCCTTTAAAAAGTAAAAATAATACTTTAAAGACTCTTTAAGATATCCTATAAAAATGAGCTCTTATAGACCTAGTCTCTAACTTATCCGTCTGTTGTCATTTAACATGAGCAGGATGTCATCAAATTTTGAGGTGATCAAAACTTAATTCTTATCATACCACATTTCATACAGCGTGATAGAAACATACTTAGAGGAAATCCTATTCAATAGATAAATTGAAGTAAGCAATGCATGTCCCTAAAGAAATAAGAAAAGATTAGTGAATCTCATGTGGACTGGACCATATCCAATAGTTCTATTTCTCATTTCTGATACCCCATTGAATTAAGGTATACTAGAAGGAGTCTATTGCAAGACTATGCCATTTTTTTGAGATAGTTTAGAAACTCCTACTATGGTATACACCTCCTCATCTGATTAAGAACCTTAAGGGATTTTCTAGTTTGCTTCTTTATCTCATATCTGAATTTTTTAAACTTTTCAAAAGCTTCAGATTTATGTGTGACACAAATACTCATACCATAAAAAATCATTGGTAAAGTATGTTAAATCATTAATTCTATGACTAAGCCTACTGGAGATTTGATGAAATTGAATGTCGACAAACTAGAAAGTTGGTCAAGATGATCTTCTTGGGTGTAAAATAATGCCAGCATGCCAACTCTTGTTGGTTCTTCACTCAAGCTATAATTAAAGGGGGTCATCCCATGTGATGTTTGCCAATGAGCTCTCATTGCCATGTTGAATTTGTATGGGTCTTGTAGTTATTTGCGAGCAATGTTGGTCGGACCCTATAGTCCTTTTCCCCAGAATCTACATTAGTAATTTTGTTCAAGGAGAATTTGGATAAATACTTTCAGTATATGATTTTTGATGATTGAATACAGGGCATAATTAACCTATGTTGAGGGAAAGCACTGTAACCTTGCTACCTATAACGATTGCAAACATCATGCAATACAACCAAAAAAGCTATGGGAAAAAAAATTCCACCTTTTAGGACTGTGCACACCAAGTCATCCTGAAAGACTGATAGATAAGCTTCATACAAACTATCAGGATCAGGAAGTGATCTTGAGATGGATAAAAGTATCAAGAATCTTCAATCACAAGTAGGCAGTCGCCGACAAGTGGTTGGCCTCCTTAAAGGATGTGCTTCACCTTTTTACTAGTCTAGAGAAAAACGACAATGAGAAGCTTCCAGCTTAGTAATGTAGCCTTTGGAAGAAGCTTCCACTCTAGTTGCAGGATCATTCATCCATCCTCATCCACCTTAGCTAGTTGAAAGTTCCATTAATAGGTACAGCAGCTATAATTTCTTACATATCTAAATGATAGTTTGAAACTTATAGATGCCAAAATTTTTTGTCTTGTTTCTCTCCAGATGGAGAGATACCAAAACGTTACCATTGTAGTATTGCAAGTTTCCACCCACTACCCTAGGTCATATGCTTAATCTGGGGTAGCTTAAGGTTATTTTTGAGAATAAACTATACTATGTTTGCTTTTCTTTTCCTCACTATTTCAAAGCATCTAAATTCACTTGTGCACCTTTATATAATGGAGATTTAATGACGACAAGATTGTCATTCTAATCTCTTGTTGTTAGAAATGAAACAATTTTTACAAATTTAAAAATTTTTGTCACACCCTAAATCCAATATATGGATCTGGGATGCAATGACCACACATTCTTTAAGGCAAGGCCCTAAAAAATATGCGAGGCTTGCCTGCATATCTGTTCATCAATCCAACTTAGATAGTGGTGAGAGTAAATCTAATAATTTTATTCAATTGAAAGATAAATTTTTCAAGATCAATGAAAATAGAATAAAGATCAAAATAATTTTTATTCAAAGAAACTCAGCAAATAACACCTAAATCCTTACGTTTCTCATCGATTGATCCCAAGCCCCACAAGATCTTCTTGATTTGAAATCAAAAAAAAATAAAAAGAGAAAGTGAGCTTTATGGGCTCAGTAAGTTATTAATATCTTACAAACTCGTTGGTTGACAGGAGGTGGAGGGGGGAAGAGGTAATTTTAAGAAGTGGAGAGGGAGCCTCTTGTTTGGTTGAAATTTTAAGAGAAGAAAGAGTGAAAAAAGCTCTTCCTATGGAAAGTCATTTCTCACAATTTATGAAAAGTGAAAACCCATGGAGCAAATAGGTTTTGACACTTCTCATAGGATGAAAAGCAATGAT
>KE504789.1:886813-905500 GCA_000441515.1 Elaeis oleifera | reverse complement strand
ATTATATTATAATATATTAATATTATATTTATATTTATATTAATATAATATTAATATTTATATAAAATTTATGAGTAAAAATGTATGATTTTATATCTACTAAGAATATAATAGGTATTTATATAATTTTTCAAAAAAATAGGTGTTCATCCAAACACAAGCTACTTTATAATGAGTCATCTTCCCATGGTCAACCAAACATACCAAAATCCTATTCTCAGAAAGTAACTTTCTAGAAAATTACTTCTTGAGAAGAAAAGTTCTTCCCGCAAACCAAATGAGTCCATAATATTACAAGATTTGACAGTGCAAGTAGGGTGTTTCAGGTGCAAATAGCATTCCATGGGACTTATATGAATAAGGGCAATAATGCTCCAGTGAACAGTAATGCAAAACCTACTTTTTATGATTATATTACTATTTATAATAAATAGATAAATTTAATCTTTAACAATATGATGTGCAGATAGCGCAGTTATCAGAGCGTATGTATATGTGTCAGAAATGGCAATACTATCATTTATCGTGTTCACGTGTAATGGCTGCTTGTGCTCATATCTTAATTGATTTCTGATGATATGTTGATCGGTGCTACATTCTGGAGGAGTACCATCATAATAATAGTCATCAATTTTTGCCGATCTCACATGCAGAGTATTGGTGGCAACCAATACTTTATACATTGAAAGTACTACAAAAAGAATGGTTGGGATAGAAGAAAGACCATGAACCTTGAGACATAGGAATGAAATGGATTGGACCAAAGTTGGTAACAGATCTAAGTGTTGAATTTGTGGTGAGGAAGGACATGATAGACAGATATATCCAGAAAACAAAGAGTGAACCTTTGATGAAAACTAATAAAACTTTGTATTTAATATTGTATTTTGTTAAAATCTAATGAACCTTTGTTTCACTTTATTTATGATATGTTGTTTGGTTTCTCTGATTTAGTACTAGTATATTACCAATTATTCCATCCATATAATACATCATTAAAGTCTGTGCAAGTTTTAAAAGTTTGTACATGTTTGCTTACAAATAATAAACTCATTTTTTTACTCTTAATGTCTGTATCACATTGTATACATGGAGCTAGGTCCAGTAGATCATTGCATACTATATGGATAGATTACTCATCGGTTATCGATCATTTGAGATGGTTCGATATGTATTTATATTATTAAAATCATATCAATAAGTTAATTACATTTATTTAAGATTGACATGTGGATTTCTTTTTTTGGTATTGAAAGGAGTTTATCTTGCTTACTTGGCAATGGAGGGAGTTGGCCATTCATCCATTGACACCTCTCAATATATGTATAGTGCCATATCTACTACAGGTAGGATTTTATGGCTTAAGCTGCATTGGCTTCATCCAACTAGATTGTAACTTGATCACTGCATTCGTAAAGCGCTAATGTCCAAAGACTCGTATACTTCCCCTATTGCATAGAGAGTAGGGGTGGCAATTTTTGAAACGACACAAAACTGACAAGAAACATGTATGTTCGAGTTGGGCTTATCCAGGTTTGGATCAAAAATGGATCGACATGATTACAACTCACAAAATTTGTGCAGGTTTGCGGATCGAATCCAACTTGCCTAACCCATTTAATATTTTCTAAATTTTAAAGACAAGATTATTTTGCATAAGAACTGTTTATAAATTTTCATGGTTATGTTAGTATGGATGGATGGAATTTTTATGTTATTTTATTGTCAGTTGTATACTTATATTATTATGCTATTTGCATTGTTATTAAATTTTTTGAATAGATGTTTTTTTTTTTATTTTACAATCACTTCATAAACATATCGTGTTCATGTTAACTTGACATGATTCGTTTAATAATTGTGTTTATATGGATGATTCGTTATTAAGCAAGTCAGGTGCAGGTTGCAAATCTTGATCGATTTAATAAACAGATCGTGTTCGGATTTAGCTTATGTGGGTTCGTGTTGAAAATGGGTTAATCCATTTATGACCCGCAAACACAAATTGCGAGTTCTAATGGAGAATATACCATCACATTGGAGGGAATCACCATCCAGTGGAATTTATCAGTTGACAGTCTTCAAGTATAGGTAATACATGCCATGATTGATGATAAGTATGCTTAGATTTGTTAAGTATTGTCCCACCTCCAAGTAAACTTAAGGGTTCGTGGTTGAGTATGGTATGGCTAGGAGAGCAATTCTATGGGCGATCTCCTGATATAGATGATATGGTCATACAGCATTATGCTAGAGTATATATTTTGCAGCAAATAGTAGGATGTCTATTTGTAGATAAATCAAATAACATGATGCATATCATATTTTTGCCATTACTTTTGAATTTTG
Organism: Elaeis oleifera; assembly: GCA_000441515.1. Taxonomy (NCBI): domain Eukaryota; kingdom Viridiplantae; phylum Streptophyta; class Magnoliopsida; order Arecales; family Arecaceae; genus Elaeis; species Elaeis oleifera. The sequence continues at coordinate 903,151 of KE504789.1, read as the reverse complement.
AGTCCGCAAAATACTATTGGGATAGTGTGGGTCTAGCTTGGCTATATAGAGAACTTTGTAGGACAAGTAGGATATATGCACACGATATTGTGGGATCCTTATTTTACTCTAAGTATGGGTATATGATAGGTTTCCATTTATAGCTCTCATAGATTAGATCAATCTATTGTAGATCCTATTATGGATTTGACTGATGGAGGTGTATTGCCATGAGCTCTACTAGTCATTAGGTAAGTAATGAAGGTTGAATGGTAATTTCTTATCTAGACTATTTTAAATCATACGTAACTCACTTATCTTTTGGATGCGTAGGTGGAAAGATGCTTTCTCGATGACACAAGTTCTAGTCACATTTATCGATACCACATAAATCATGTGAGAACTGAGCATATATAATTATAATTGATTTACATATATTACAATCATGTTTGCAACAACTTTGTTCAAAATACTTATATTTCAGTGTGTCCATTAAAAGCTTATATGACAACAGTATATTCCTAATATCTTTATAGAGCTACTAGATTATTGATTCAATGGATAGGAGATATAGTAGAGTTGGAGCCAACCCATGATTTATACAATTTTATTCAACCTGACCGTGAAATTGTAGGTTCAGCATATAGCACCCCGATTGCCGTAGTTTGGAAATAAGGTGAGGAGAAATTCTTTGTGCACCATGGGTGGCGTAGAAAATTCAACATGAAGCGTATTGCTTTATGTGATTGATCTATGCAGCCATCGCTTTTCAATACGCATTTAATACCTGCAGTTTTATTTTTTATTTAAAATTTATATGACAAAAATATTCTTATTTTGATAAAATTATAACATCCTGTGGCATACTATGACTTCCTACACGCAGGATGTCATAATATGCCCAAAAAAATTATGACATCCTATGGTATAATATGACATCCTGTGTCAAATTATGATTTCATCACGTAGGGTGTCATAATATGGCCCAGGATGTCATAATATAGGTCAGAATGTTATAATATAGAAGGGATATTTTTGTTCAACTACTTCGCAACGCATATTTAATATCTGCAGTTCTATTTTTCGTTTAAAAATTTTAAATGATGAAAATATTTCTGTTCTTTAAAAAAAATTATGACATCCATGCATCAAAATTATGACTTCCACCTGAAAGGTTAGGTTTCAGTATCCCAAACGAAACTAACTATATGATATGATTTTTGATCCCATATTGTTCATCCGTTTACATAGAGGCGAAAAGTGTCTTTCCAGAGGGATATTCGTACACAAAAATGGTAAATCTTTATCAAAGCAAGCTAGACAGCAGCACGTGGATCAAAACCTATCCTTCAAGCTGGGTCAGCTATAGTTGGTTAGTCGGATGCTGTAATCGAGTATTTTCATTTATCGAAAGATCTCTATTTAAGATAATATGAAACTTTTCAGCAAAACTCGCATGTTGATAGAGGGAAGCTTCCACTTCGAGTGCACCCACCACACTCTACGCTTAAATTGAGCCTTGGGTGGAAAGGCCCTGGAACCTATACTATTGCTTCATCCTCGAGGTGATCCTGAGCTGGATCCATAAAATAGAGGTCGCATCAATATGCTTTACACATTGGATTCTTTCAAAAGATTCTCGTTTGAGCATCCAGGATGTCATAATATAGACATATGTGGTCATAATTTTTTTAAAAATAAAATATTTTCGTCCTTCAAAATTTTCAAATAAAAAGTTAGAATTGAAAATATTAAATATATATTAGGTAGCGATAGCTACGTAGATCAATCATATGAAATGGTGCACGGATTTTGTACACTGTCCACGGTGTACAAAAAAATTTCGCATAAGATGAGTTTTACGGATTTTCTGAAATAAATAAAAAAATAATATTTTAAAAAAATCTCTTATTTGTTCCATATAAATACTGTTTCCATGAAAAGCCAACTCTCCCTTCTCCTTGCTATTCTTCTTCATTTTTTTTTCAGTAAATTCGACGCGAGAGAGAACTCGAGAACTCGAGGACTCCAGAACGAGAGAGACAAAAGCCTAACCCAGTTCCCTCGATCGAATCGATTCCACAGGCGATCTCCTCTGATCCCTCCAAATCCCTGCCGGATCCCCATCGCTCCGCCCTGCCTGCGATCCCATTCCCTCGCCGCCGGGCCGCTGTGGAACCCTAGGTCCCTCCCCCCCACCGCCCCCGCTCTCCGCCTTTGGGCTTCCCTTTCCGCTCCAGATCCTTTCATGAGAATCGATTCTTGGCCTGAATGATGCCGGAGATCGTCGTTGCGCTGGAGAAGGAGCTCCCCATCTCGCCGACGAGCTCCCGGTCGGTGACGCAAACCGTGAACGGGTCCCACAAGTTCGTGATCCAGGGGTACTCCTTGGCTAAGGGGATGGGAGTCGGGAAGCACATCGCCAGCGACACGTTCACGGTGGAGGGTTCCAGTGGGCGATCTACTTCTACCCCGATGGGAAGAACCCCGAGGACAATTCGACTTATGTCTCGGTATTCATCGCGCTGGCGAGCGAAGGCACCGACGTGAGGGCCCTCTTCGAGCTGACCCTCGTGGACCAGAGCGGAAGGGAAGCACAAGGTTCACAGCCACTTCGATCGGTCGCTGGAGAGCGGGCCGTATACCCTCAAATACCGGGGCAGCATGTGGTAAGGTTGGAGAAATTTTTCTCTCTCATTCACTCAAACAATTTAGGTTTTTTCCAAACATTAAGAATATGCTGGTGTGATTCAATTTCCAGGATTGCCGGGAACGTAAGTTGAGGGATTCTGGTTTAGATCATGAGTTGAAGACTATATTGTGAATTGCTGTTGATATTTAGCTTTGTCATCTCTTTGCATTTCATTGTATGTTCTTTATTCTTGTAATTATTTGCATTTGACCTCTTTTCTTAATTTTTTTGATAATAATGTTTATTTGAATCTTGCTGAATGGATCGATATATACCGAGTTCTTTCAGTTCTTTAATTAGTTCTGATGCTCAGCTTTCTGATGATCCTTTAGTCACATTAGGAATATATTTAAGCAACTGAAAGAGCACGAACTCCTTAGTGATGGAATTCCATTGTTGGCTAAGAGTTAGATACTGAACACATTTGAATGCTGATCTTCCGGGGATCTTAATATTTGGCTGAAAACCTGGAGGACATGTGGTCTTGCAAGGAAGGATGAAGTGGTTTCGTCTAATTCAAAGAAAATGGTGTAGATTTATGCATTTTGAGGTCAACGATAAGCTTTTCTGTTTATGATTGAACAAGATGCAAACATTCCTATGATAATGGTTATAATTCCATGAGGTACCTTCTTGCATTGGCATGGGTATTTATATTCCAGGTCATAGTTTTGATGTGTTAGGGGACTAAATGGAAGCACAACTACCCTATTTTATGCTAAAAATATTTGATTACCTTACTGTATCTTATTTAAAAATTAGAAATTGTAAGAGTTGTGGATTGAAGGCATAGTAGTATAATGGTACTAGAGAAATACACGCATGTATACTAAGTTTTGATCCATCAATTAGAGCTTGGACAACCACTCATTCTTTGTCCCAAAGAAAAGTGGTAGTCAGATTTTTGAGTCATACTGACAGCCTCTGGTCATCTAGCATCCTACATGCTTGAGGAAACAATTTGTATATCTGCTGATTGCACATGTAAATTTTGCTGCATACTTGATATTCTCTAAGTGGAACAATAACAAGACCTTCTTTCCATCTTTCAAGCAGTAAATATATATGATTAGCTTCTTATCATGCCTTACCATGTTGCTCTTAGAAGTGGTATTACCTTAAGTAGATAGTATACATATGAAATGCATGCATTCATGGGCTAAATTTAGATCAAGGTCGTGAAAAGGCAAACATAGGGCTAGTTGATGCCCCCTTATGGCCTAGGTGTTGCCTAAGAGATCAGGCACCTTCTTAAGGAGGAAAGTGTTGCTATGCTTCAAATATACATCCCTAAGCCTATGTATAAGCTTACATATATACATACACGTATTATATGCGTATGCATGTACATATACATATTATATGCATATGCATATGCATAGGCATGTACATATTATATGCATATGCGTATGCATATACATATTATATATGCATATACATGTACATATATGTACATATACATATAAAGGAAAGGGAAGGGGAAGCGGCGGAAGAAAGGGAAAAAGTAAAGAGTAAGAAATAGGGCAATAGGAAGAAAAGGGATCTACAGGATGAATCTAGTAGAAGAAAAGAGCAGGGAAAATTATAGAGACACCTTCTTATCTTTAAAAATTTTCAAGTTAGCAGTTTCCAAATCATTCCAAAGTGCTCTTTTGACTCGTTAACTAACCAACACCATTAGTCCATCATTTCAAATGATCAAAATACGTTCACCATCTTCAGACATCTTCGAATGTCTTTTCCACTATGTAACAATATAGGATTTCAATCGAAAAGGCTAGTCGAAAGGTATTGTTTAGACTCCTGAGTCTTGTATAAGTATTCAAGATCTCATTGATGAATAGCAGATGTGGGAGTAAACACACCTGCACGAATCCTTACATACTTCCTCTGTTTAAGTCCTAGCATTCTTATTAGGCTATGGATCTAAATCTATTCAAATCCCAATCACGAACATCATGATTTGCTCGTGGTCAACCTATATGAGTGCCTCCTAGTCTACATAGGTTAGAGGCTAGATCCACATGGGTACCATTTGTAACCACCTAGGACCTTATCCAAAAAGGCTAGCGGAATATATTATTTGGATTTTTAGTTTGTACAAGTACTTAAGATCTCTCAGGCGAATAACTGATGTGGAACTAAACACACACCGCATGGATCCTCACACAATACTAGGGGTGCAAATGAGTCGAGCGAGGGGTGCAAACTAGTCGAGCTACTCAAGCTCGAATCGAGTCTAAGTTCGACTTGATTCAGTTATTATTGAGTTGAGCTCGAGTAACTCGAATAATTTTTCAGTCGAACTTGAGTTGCAGAATACTCGACTCAAAGGTTCGCGAGCCTATTCGAGTTTATATATATTTAATAATATTATTTTATTATAATATATATTAATATATATATTATTAATAGGTTAAGGCTCGATTTCGAGCTCGAACTTGAGTTTGAATATGGCTTGATTGATATTCGAGTCGAGTTGAGTTGATCTCGAGTTTTGTGTATTTTTATTGAGTCGAGCTTGAGCTAAGGATACTAAGGCTCGATCGATCTCGAGATGAGTTTCGAGTCTGAGTATTTTGAGTCGAGTAGAGCTTGAGCTTTCAGCTACTCGACTCGGCTTGGCTCAGTCCGGCTTGATTGCACCCCTACACAATACCTCCAATTTCAACCATGTCATTCTTTCAGCAATTATCCAACATTCATTTCAATCCTTCAACAGCGAGAAAGAGGGAGGAGAAGAAAAGAAGAATAAGAGAAAAGAGAAAAAGGAAGAAGAAAAGAAAAGGCGAAAAGAAAGAGATGGACAATGGTGAGGGCTGTAACAGAGCAATTGCGAGACAGGATCTATCTATTTTCATTACTTCTACTAATATTCTCTTTAAACTCATAGATATTCCCTCATTCCAGTCTCTACAGAATCTCCCTTTGTTCTATCTCAAAAACTGGCAAATTCTAGGATAGATTCTAGTGGACCATTGTGCTCTTCCCCTCTTTCGTTCTCCATTCATGTTCCTTTAGGCAAAAACCTCATCACCTAGGGCATTCAAGACCTCTTCCACCTTGCTTGCTAGCAGATCTAAGGCTAGCTTTTAGTCTAGGCTTGGTTGCCTGAGGCAGAGTCAAGGAAGTGGAGAGGGCCGACACCATTAGATCCAAATGGAAGTAAGTAAATAAGAAAAAAAGCAGACAAAAAAAGGGCAATCGAAACCCTAACCCTAGCACTCCCACAGCATCTACCGCCATTGTATGTGAAGGAGTCCTTTGTCGAGGGGCCTATGGATAGCATTAGGGCAAGGGTTTTTATGGCAGTGATGGGATGTTGAGTGGTCATGGCCATGAGCGTTGGCCAATGCTAGTGACGAATTATGATGTGTAGGGCTGGAAATGGGCCAAGCTGGGCAGAGTTACACCCTTATCCTGGGCCCAGCTCGAATTTTTTTGGGCTTCAGGCTAGGCTTAGGCCCAAATTTCTTTTGGAAAATCTAGGCTCGAGCCCAACCTAAGCTTGGGTCCGGGCTCGACTCGAAATTGATTGGGCCAACTCGAATAACCCATTTGGGCAAAAAACTAGGTTGTTTTGAATTCGATTAAAAGTTTAATGTTTCAATTTTCACAATAGCAGACCTACCAGGGCGTGACACCCACTCCATCAAATGTTGACCCCTACTTTGTTTAGGCCTCCATTCCCTTCATCTCCCTCGATTATGCCCTCTTTTGATGTAATTTTGCCATCAATTACCTCGATCATATAACCAATCTCACCTACATCAATCTACTTGACCAGATGCGGGATTGTGTGGTGGTACCCATGGCGAAGCTTGGGTTCGGTAGAGTCTAGCTAGCCATTGTTGAGATCGGCTAGCCCAAGACCTGCGATATGGTCTAGATTAAGGCAAATGTATACAATGTGATATGATTGGAATCTAGTCCACTAGCTCTTGGAGTGTCCGACATTGGGGATGCTAGCATGTCTAGGGGTGGTAATGTCGGTGTTCATCTTCTTGCTCTACAACGAGAACCTGAATCCCAAGCTGGGCATGGAGCAGCACTAAGGGGCTGCTCTACCTAAATAGAATGGGGTCTAGAGGTAGACCTTATCAATTGGAGGCCGGAGATGGTGTAAGACAGCGATCAGTGCTAGAGAACAGCAAGCCGTAGAAGGGAAGATCTGGTGTGTGTTTGGAGGGGAAGAGGGTGAATGTGACAGAGGCAGATTGACAACTGGCTATTCGAGATAGTGGATTGGTGAAGGCATGGAGCCATGGTGGTGAATATTCGAAGATTAGAAGATGCTAGAACCGTAGTTGATCAAAGATGTTTAGGGGACTGGGAGTATTCAGGACTTTGAAGAGCCTAGTAAATCCAAATGTATGGGCAATTATGCGAATCCAATCTTCCATGGAGCTTTGCATCAATGAGTTTGGTGTGGTCAGACAACATCACATGTAGACTTTTCGGGTTAGGTCTCGGGCCATATATCGAGCCAGCTTTAGGTCCAAATCTAGGTTCGGGCTTAGGTTGGGCTTGGGCCAGGCCACATAACTCTCCGAGTCCGATCCAAAAAGTATATGAGCTTTAATTTGAGCGCAAACCCAGTCCAAACTTTGTCAGGCCTAGCACGTGTAGCTTGACCCGAAGTCGGCTCAGCCCAATGGGCTGTGGGTCAGCTTGGGCCCACTTCCAACCTTAATGATGGGCAGTTTTGCTGTTGGGGGCTATGGCACCTAGGAGAAGTCCTACCCCATCTCCTGATTGTCATTGTCGAGGAGGGGTGGTGCTTTGTGGTGACTGGGGTGGATCTCTTTGTCCAGACTTGTAAAGCCCTCTCCGACTGCTCCCCATTCGTAGGAAACTGGATCATCCACATGGTTACTTTGAGATATATGCAGGTGGATGAATAATCCGGATCATCCACATGGTCACTTTGAGATCTGTGCAGGAATATGAATAATCCAAATCATCTATTGGCCACTTTAGATTGGTGCAAATGAATGAATGATTCTGATCTTCCACCATTGCTTTGATATCTATGTAGGTGGATGTGTAATTTGGATCATCCACACAATTACTTGGAGATTTTTGCCGGAAAATGAATAATTTGGATCATCCACTAATTGCTTTGACGTATGTTCCAGCAGATGAATTATCTTGATCACTGATCGATCACTTTAAGATCTATGCAGGTGATGAATAATCTAGATCATCCACACTATCACTCTGAGATCTGTGCAAATGGATGAATAATCTTGATCTTGTACTGGTCACTTTGAGATCTGTGCAGGTGGATGGATGAACCTGATCATGCACTAGTCATTTTGAGGTTTGTGTAAGCGGATGAATAAGGAGTTTGGAGCACTTTGAGATCTGTGTGGTGGTGATCCAATGGTGGATTTGCACGAAGGGGTGAGTCCTTTGTGTGCAAAAGACAACTTGCTTCCCATCTGTTCCTTAAACTAGGACTCTACCTCCAAAAATATTGATAGCAAAGACATTTTGGTCAAATAATAGATTTATGATATCATGTGATTGTTACGTGAACAAGAACGATTTGGAAACTTGAAGGGCCAGTTTGAAAATTTTACAGATGAGGGGTGATAATTTTTCAAAAGAATAAGAAAGAAGAATGAAGGAGAAGAAGGGGAAAGGTCAAGGGATCAGTTGGAGGAATGGAAATAACAGAAGGCATTGGAAGTAGAGGAAGGGGCTCAATTGATGGAAGGAATTAAGGGAAAGAGTTAAATATAGGTATGAAACGAGAGAAAGAAGAAGAAATAAAAGGGTCTGGAAGAAGAGGAATGGCTGGCTTGATGGAGGGGGAAATCAAGGGAAGAACAGTTAAATATTGGTATAAGAAGTACTCTAGGCGCATGCCTTCTAAAATCACCGATTTTGATTCATTAGTTGTAGCTTTAACAATTATGACACCCCAGAGAGAGAGAGAGAGAGAGAGAGAGTTGAACTGTCAAGTTGACTGTTTCTAGACCTTTGGCATTGTCCACAGTCATGGGAACATTCTTCTTTTTGTTAATTTTACAACCTTTGGCATCCTCCATGGCCAAGGAAACACTTGTTTCTTTTAATTTACATGAAAAGCGTGACCATTTCTTTTTTCTTTTTTTGATTTTTTTGGTGATTTGAATATTATACATCTAAAAAGAGTATAATTTGATATTGTTAAGTGGATTTTTTTTTAAAAAAAAATTCTTGTCAAGATGAATATGCATGGATAATGTCTGCATCTGAGCATCCGTCTCACATGCTTTGCTAATAAAATTTTATTAAGAACTTGGAGATCCATTTATATCTCCCTTCCTGATACATACCTGCTTTGACATGTTGGTCTATATGTTCTCTTTTCAGGGGTTATAAGCGCTTTTTCAGACGAACTGCACTTGAGACATCAGATTACCTTAAAGATGATTGCTTGAAAATCAATTGCACTGTTGGTGTTGTGGTGTCAGTTATGGATTCACCCAGATTACACTCGATACAGGTTCCAGAATCTGATATAGGAATGCATTTGGTATGCTTCTGGATAAGCAGGAAGGATCTGATGTAGTTTTGATGTTGCTGGTGAGAAATTTCATGCTCATAAGTTGGTGTTAGCTGCTCGATCCCCTGTGTTTAGAGCTCAGTTTTTTGATGAGTTGGATTGTGAAAGAGTGAGATTGTTGTGACAGATATGGAGCCTAAGGTTTTGAGGTGAGGAGTTCTGTCCGCTTCTTTGTCTGACTTGTTGTGGCTAACAGTTGTTGTGCCTTCCTGTTTTTCCGAACAGTAATTGTTTTGCTCTCTGTTTTGGCCAGGCAATGCTCCACTTCATATATAGAGATACATTTATTGAAGATGATGTGTTGGTTGCATCAAGTTCTCCTGTATCTTCCATGTCTGATACTTTGGCTGGAAAATTGTTGGCTGCAGCAGATAAGTATGGCTTGGAAAGGCTTCGATTGATGTGCGAGTCTTATCTGTGCAAGGATATGTCTGTGGATTCAGTTGCTAGCACCCTTTCATTGGCTGATCGTTATCATGCTTTGGAACTCAAGGCTGCTTGTCTTAAATTTGCTGCAGAAAACCTTGCAGGTACTTGCCATTTTTGCCTTCATACTCATGTATCATATTTATTTAAAGGAATGTACGACTGACACTTTTTGAGTTTTCATTTTTCCTTTATGAGCAATGTGCCCATACCCTAAGCTTTTTCTTTCATATAAACACTAGCATGAAACCCCCTGTTGTCTAGCCCATATGTTGACCTCCTATGACTTCATAGTCTTGAATTCGGTCCTGCAGCTAGATCAGTCAGATGGAACCAGTGTCAGTTTTGAGTGTTTGTCGTCCAAAATCAGACCAAGTCTATAAATGCTTCTTGTTTTCGGCCACTGTTCAACCTGTATCTGTCTAGGACCCAGATTTTTGCCATGCCTAAGTTGTAATTGGTTAAAAATACCTGTGTCCTAAGCATTAGCCTGTCATGGCACTTGAATGCAACAACTAGAGTGTTAATTGTAATAATAAGAGGAGCAAAAAGAAAGTGATATAAAGAACATAAGAACTTTAATGTCTGAGATGGGTTGAAGATCAAGATCGTGTAGGTGTAGAATTTGAGTCAATTCTTTATTCATGCAATGTATCACTATCTTGTACACAAAACTTGTAAGAAACATCAGATCTTTGTAAATTGTCTGACCTGATCCACCATTGTTGATTGACACTTAAGTTGAAGATGGTAATATGACCATAATTATATTAATCCTATTTTTTCATTTATTCATCCAATTATTAATTAAAATTGGGTTCATATCAAAATTAATTGACCTTGGTGAACCCTGATGTTTAGAATCATCTTGGGTAAAAGTTCTCCATCTAGAAAAGTTTTTTGCTTTTTTTAGATGGGATGAATATATCACCTTGAGTTTGATCTACGATAGCTCACAGTTCTATGTAGGTATCATATTGCTTTGGAGACTCTTTGGAAACTTACTCCAACACCTTTATATACATTGCACATTCTTTTTCCCCCAGGAGACATCTGCTTCCCCACACCAGCACCTGATTATGAGTAACACATACCACAAGAGAGTAAACCACTAAACATCTTGAAGTAGGCCTTTATTCATAAGGGCTCTAAAAGAGCAAAATCAACATCAAAACAAAGCTAAAAGAGCTTTAAATGGGCAAGAAGAATAGTGCTAGCCTGCTAGGCATTGGAAAGGTGCTCATCTGACTGCTTCTTGCTTTGTCTATGGCACTTATGTAGGCATTGCCTCAGTAAATCTGCCTCGCCTGGGGATTGTTGAAGTGCTTGGTACTTTCCTCATCTTGCTTATGCACCTAGGCAAGCGCTTGGAGGGCTGTTGAGGACACTACCTTTGTTAATAAGGTTTAATCAACTATTACAAAAGATATCGTGTATGATTTGGATATTTAGCATACCAAGTAAGCACATGAATTATGCATTAGACCCACCTAGGTTGTGGAAAAGGTACAGATCTTTAGAGCCTGATATTAAGGATGATTTTAGACATTCAAATGCATTGGTAATAGGGGCATGAACAGATATAATTACTTAATTTGATCATGTGTCCTTATTTTTAGGATTTTGGAATTGAGGGATGTGTTGAGGATGATAATAAAGGGAATAGCATGATTTTTTGTCATACTGGGGTAATGAGTCATTCTGCACAACAAATTCTATTATGGACTGCATCCTAATTTGAGGCATGTTTCTTAAAGCCCTAAAAGATGTATTACAATCTTTATTTGTTGGGGCTTCTTCTTTTTGTGGTCCTTCAAGACAAATCCAATCCTCTTGGTGAACCGAAGCCACCTTTATTGCTCTTCGCACATGCCTACTTATTTTCATTGGTTTACCAATTTCTCATTCATAATTCCCACCACTTTTCTTTCTAACTCCATGCTTAATTCTACTACATGCATACCTCATTCTTATTTCCTGTGAAACTCGTCACATGTATTTAAAATTTATGGTGTAACTATCCACAAAACATTTCAGTAATCTTTCTGTCATACAAAGGTTTACTTCATAATGACATAATGACTATAGTACCTCTCCACTGTGTTGTATTAGACAGGCACCTCACCATATTTTTTTGATTATTCAAGGTGGCAAGGTAATCATGTTTTGTGTTTGTGTTAGCCACCATGTTAGAATGAGGTTAATTCATTTTTTTCATGCCAAACTTATCCAACTTTTTGGTTCCTTTTCTTCTATACTTTTACTCTATTCCAACTTGACACTCAAATTTGTACTAGTTACGTTGCTCCAGGATTATATTTTCAATCAATAATTTGCACCACAATACCCTAGTTTGCATACCAATTTCTCATTGAGGAGATAAGGGCTCAGGGTTGGCGCTTGGCCTAGGCCCATGACAAGCCAGAAGTCGTAGTGCCTAGGCCCATGACAAGCCAGAAGTCATCGTACTTGTCATGACCATATGTTTCTTTAGGGATAGAAACAATGACAGTGTAGCTTCCAAAATCACGTCTTGCATTATTGTGGGACTCCATATTTCTTATGTGCATTTCATATGCCAAATTCAAGGAATATTTAATGGCAATGCAACCTTCAGTTGTTGGTGGTAACTTTTTTAATAATTCTAGGTCATGGTCAGACCTACTGGGGAAGTATAAAAGGTTGACGAAATCTATGTTCCCACTTGATCTTTAATGTTCGATAGCTTAATAATTCTTGATTCAATATATAGAAAAGAAGAGCATGAGTCATATTCAAATAGAGATTGTGAAGCTGAAGGACCTCAAGGAAGAGAATCCTTAATTGATTTGGATTGAAGGCGAACAATCTTACTTGATGCAACGCTAGGAAGTGAAAATTAGAAGATGAGAGAGATTTGAAGATGTTCTCTTGGGTGCTCAATCTTATGGTTATTTTTGAAACTAAAGTGTCTTCACATATTAAGCTGGTCCTCACATTGTGCTTGAATCTTAATGCAAAAAGCCTTGTTCTTTGATACCAAATGAGGTAAAGTGTGACAGAAGAAAGAAGAGAGGAGATGTGGGTTGTGGAAGTAGGGATGAAGGGTGTTGGATCTTCAACTATGAAGATGAAGAGAAAATCTAGCAAAATCATCAAGCCAAGGTCCATCGTCTCGGTACAAGATCCCATCGCGAAGCCACCCTATTACTGTGTCGGTATGCCCAATATGGGGTTGGTTCAGCATAGTGAGTGTCAGTACGCCTACTATACCATGCATCAGTACCGACCAGTATGGTACACCCCGTATGCTCGGTGCAGTATGGCGTACCTACCAAGCTTTGATAATCTTAAACCTTAATAACAAGATTCTAGCCAATAGACTAAATACAAGGGTATTTCTAAAGAAACAAGCAATCCTTTGGTAACTCTACAAATTACCATAAAATTCTATTTTCAGGATTTTGTAAACCTCAAATCACCACTGCAAACCTCATCCCTTGTCCTTAGACTTTAGGGACATAGACACAGAGATACTAAAACAATAGCAACGATCAATGTAGAACTCCAATCTTAATTGGAATGGTAACCGATGGTACTAAAATTGTTACCAATGGTACTACTCAGGTGGCATCTGTGAATATGCGCATGAAAAAGACCGAGTATAATGGGTTTATTATGTCTGAGACTACCAGGTGTAGCATAGTGGCAAAAGTATAATTTTCTGCTGAATTGATGGTCTCTCCGAGGAATGCTGCATCTCCTTCATCCAGCCTTTGATTCTTGTCATTCTTGGTGTTATGGGACTAAGACTTTTAAATGTTATTCATGATCAAGCATAAATTTTATTTTATAAGGGAATCTTTTAGCCCTTTAGTTGAGGACAGACTGCATCTTAGTTTTTTTTTTGTTCTATGTTCGTCTATGCCATTTTCACTTCATCATGCCTTTGCAACCTCTGTGCTAAGTTGCATGGAGTTCTTATACTTCTGTAAAAAAATAGGAGCTGAATATTGGATTTGAAAATTCTTTATTGAAGCAGCGGACATGAAAGAGGTTATAGAATATGCCAGAAACAGTTGTCAGGGTTGGATGATGAAGATAAGGGTTTAAACAAGATGAGAGAAATTTAAAAGAATGTAATGTATTTATATGTAGTATCTTTTTTGTGGGGAAAGAAGAACTTAAAGACCTCACCCAAGGTTATATATGGCCAAAGAGTACTATGAGTTCAGGATATTAAGACAACATAAATCATTCTAGGGCAGAAGTAAGAGCTGGTGACCTGCAGGAGATACAGTTTCTAAATTGAAGGGAAGTTCTGGTCCCCAATGGCAATGAGATATGTATATAAGATCATTCGGACTCCAGAAAAAGCCTTACAATAGTTTTTTGATTTTTTGTTAGTTTTTCCTACTAATCTTTTAAAATTTTGCTTTTTGAAAAGTAGAATTACAGCAAATATATAGTGTCCTGTGTCATGTGGCATGTGGAATTAGTTTGAGTGACATTTAACAATCCCATACTATTAGCAATAATCTCAATTGGACCAATGGAGTTGGAGAGAACCACAAAGAAGAAAGGAGTTGTTGCTTTTCAGAAACAAAGAGTAGTTATTAAACTTTAGAAGCATTTGGAAAGTTCAGGTGTCCTCCAATAAATAAGTTCTTGTTGGGAGCTTGTTTGAGGACTCTTCCAGCCCTAGACTTGCAAATTGTGCTGATAAGGTGAAAATATAATTTAAGCACATCCTTGAGGAAATAAATAGACCAATATGCTTGTTTATTTATATGTTTCTTTATTTATCTTTTTAATAATACTTATGTAGTGCTGAAAAATAGTACATGATATTTATGAGGTAGCTATGGTGGATGGAAATATATTTTTTGGAGGGCAGGTTGTTTGAGATTACCATGCAAACCACAATAGTTTCAATTATAGAGGATGGGTACATCACCACGGAAGGCTACTTAGAGGTGCTATATATTACAAACGCAGGCAGTTTCGTAGTCCAAGGTCATTGTGTATAATTTTTGATAGCTAAATGCCTTAATTATCAGATGTTTTTGAGAAGCCTCCATGCGCAGCATTGTGGTGTCTGGGGGGATCAAGTCTTTCATTCCCCTTCTTGGCCTGAACCTAGAAGACAAGCAATGTATGCATTGTTCAAAAATCTAAAATCATAGTTCCAAATTGAAATGTGAGACTTAATGAGCTTGTCATTTGCTGCCACAAACTATACGTTGTCACTCATTCTTTATTTCCTTTAGCTGTCGTAGTTTGGTATTTTCTGTACTTAGTTATCAGAGTCGTTTTGACATTGGAGGCACTCATTTATAGGAGTTACTGGAAAGAAGTATTCATACAAGCCTCCCCTTGATTTTACCATTGTTGTCATTATTATTATTAGTTGATGCCAATTTCAATTTATTCTGCGAAAGAATTTCAAATAATTGGAAACTTTAAACCAATGCTTTGAATCCCAATGATGCTGTGTTTTTCTTCCTCATCATTTTATATTTGTTTTCTGAGTGCTATTATCTATGCATGCAGCTGTGATGCGCTCAAATGGATTCCAGTATCTTAAAGACACTTGCCCGTCACTGCAGTCAGAACTCCTGAAGATTATTGCGGGCTGTGAAGAGGAATGCAGCAGCGGTGAAAAGAGCCGGAGTGTATGGGCCCAGCTCTCAGATGGGGCAGATTCCAGTGGCCGGAGGTAAGGCCTAGGATGTGATCCCAAGTAAATGCTCAGTTACTAATTTGTAAATGGCAGTAATGTGTGTCAAGAAAGGGGTATAGAAATGACTTTAGCTTTGTTGTACTTCTCTTTGTATGCTCCATGGATAACGATTTGATGCTATAAACTGGAGGTCTTTTGTATCAGAAGACATTTGAAATAGTGCATTGCCGAATGGATGCTTGTTGTCTTTACAAGAAGCAAGCTAAGTCAAAGGATATTCTCCTTTGACTCGTACAGCATCATGTCTCAAATTCATTTGTCGGAGAATTTCTTCTTTATGTATTTTATTTGTAGAAAAGTTGGCCACAATCTTCTCATGAACATCTCTCTCTCTAGCGGTGCATGGATGCGATCACAGATGAATCAAATGGACGTGCAAGGACATTTCAATCTTCTGCATCAAAAAGAAAAAAAAAAGGACATTTCAATCTTCTGCATCACTGGACTGCAAATTTTGTCCTACGTGCTATTTTGGTGCTTATTTCAGGAAATTGGTTGAATAGTAAAAGCCTTCTCACTGATTGAAGGTTAGCTATGATTCATTGGTCAGATCACACCGGACATTAAAAACCTTGATTCAGAATAGCATACTACCATCCTAAACCAGCTTTGTAGTTGGTTTATGTTCTTCAGATAATTAATCCACAGATCGGTAAGTACATAAAATAAGGTCATTGTAGACATCTTCGGAAACCACATTTAAATCTGATCAAGACTATCGATATTTACCCTATCGGTATGCTAGCCTTCAGCAAAAGAGACATGATAATAAAGTATTTATCTCCTTCAAAACGGTCATCAAGTTGGGAAAGCAAGAAGCAAGAACAATACATATATTCCATAGTTTCATGGGTTACCGAATATCTTTCTACAAAATCGGAAGAACCCCAAATTAAAAGAGAAAAATTGATAAGCTACCATACAACACACTGGACCAAAAATGGTCATTACGGTATGTTGGGT